>CM034356.1:76402077-76571090 GCA_019925275.1 Mytilus edulis
TATTTGCGAAAGCAAATTTACAGATCTAACATTGTTGGGTTGATGTTTAGACGAGTTGTATATATATATATATATTAGTGGAATTATTTTAAGAATTGAAAGCTTCTTTTTGTAAATTTATTGGGGTGTGAAAGCGTTGACCGAAGTACATTTTGTATGAAGCGCGGAAGCGCTTCATTCTAAAAATGTACGCACGGTCAACGCTTTTACAACCCTATAAAGTTACAAAAAGAAGCATTCAATACTTATAATTACATTTTTTAGCTATGATCATGAAAACATGAATTTTATATATTTTATTATTTAATTCACCTGTGCACTTTATTGTTGGAGCACGTGTTATCATGAATGAAAAGTTGTATTGAGCAATGCAACTGGCCTGCTTACGGAATAACACGTGATGTGCCAAATCAGAATAAAATATTATAATGAAACATACATCTAATGTAATTATTGGAATATAAGTTTAGTTATTTTTGTGCTTTGTGTAAATATGATGAGTCAACCTTTTTTAACTGCTTATTATGTTTTCTTATGTTGTGCTGGTATACCATTTTTCCATGTCTAAACCACCGTCATAATATATAGGTGGACAAAGTCAGAAGTTGTCATTGTAGTAATGGTCGCTGCCACTCAGGCCTATGGTGTTCCATCTCTTTTCAAATGTTAAAAATGCAATTGATCAGTTCAGAACATTTTAAAGCCTTCATGTACTATGCGGTATGAGTTTAGCTTGAATGAATGCCACGGTACCGAATGCCACACGGTAACATACATGCAGTTGCTTACATCAACTTCTTATATGGTCTCTGGAAGATAGTCGTCTTATTGGTATTCATTCCACATCTAATTTGTATATGAATGTTTTTATAATCCTGTTGTTGAGTTCTATTTACTATTCAAGTCGAGTTTTGATTTACTATTTTTCGTAGAATGGTTTGTTTGCTTCTGTCGGTGTCTCCTAGATTGATGGGTGTTTCGTGTTGATGCTTTATTGGGTCCTACTGGGATTTCGGTAAAAAAAAAAGTAATATCACTCTTTTGACAAATAGCAGTTTGCTTTTTTATCGTGTCTCAATACTTTTCTGTGCGAAATAACTACAGGTTACTGAGTTTTATAGATGCTGCATTCGATCGGATGATCGTTTAGTATGACTTGACATATAAATATAGGGTTTTAATTTTGCTGTTTGGAACTTGTATCATCACACCGCTACCATTTGATGCATGTTTGGTTTTTTTAGGTGCACTTTTCGGTGAGTGCTCTTACAGTTTATAGGGACGCGGATAAAGTATTCAATGGACAGTTTTGACAACTTGAGCGATAAATTTTGCCAGCGCACAAAGATAACCCATTCTGAGTCAGAACATGGATCTGTGTTTTGGAGATGTTTTCTTCGACTTTTTCTTTCACGCTTCAAAAGAGAGAAGAAAGATAACAAAGAAATATTCAAACTCTTAAATCGAACACAAATTGACAGTGAAGTGATGAAAAAAAGAAAAACTACCAAAAAGACTAACATCAGTATACAAAACCTAACGTGATTTTGACGTATGTATTTTTGACTTTTTCAATGCCCAACTAATAAAAAAACACGCGTTATAGATTATCAATTTATACATCATGTATATATATTTCATATACAAAACTTTTATTTTCAATCGGATGGAGTATTATTTTAGTTTCGTGCAGAACTAAATAAAAGAAGATTTTATAAATAGTTACACTGGCTCATATGGCCGGCTTGAAGAGAGAAAAGAAAGTATCAAAATGAGTATGATGAAACAACTCCAAACAAGATTTTGGAAAAATTGGAGGGGAAAACCCAGACATTTCCAAAGCAATAACTCCAATACCACCAGTTCGATTTTCCCCCCAATTTTTAGAATAGATACATCTTGTTATGTTGCAATTTTAGTTTATACTTTTAATCTAGCTTCTATATATAGATTTAAAAAAAAACAGTCAAATACTGTGAGGTTAAACTTGTTTTAAGTAAGCACAAACCTCAGGCTCTGCCGTTGCCTATTTAGAACATATTTCTTAAAGGTCTTAAATGCAATCAAAAACGTTCATAACCAAGCTGAAAAAAGACGAAGCATTCAAAAGTCACGGCCACAGTGATATTGCTATTACAGCAAAATGATAAGTTAGCCACATCTGTTTGTTCATTGAAATAGTGCCGCTCAAGAAAACAATTCTCAAAAAAATTACTACTTACAGGATTTAATGTCCTCTCATAACGTTAAGTTTCTGTTGGCATTTTTGGAAAAGGTAAGTAATAAGTATTAAAAATTGTCAGGCCATCAGAAGAACGAACCAGTTAGAAAATCACGCATTAAGACCTTGTTGTTAAAAGATATAAGAAACTCTTCATGGTTGAAAAATGTTTATGTTTGTTAATATTTCAGTTCTATCTATACGACATTCAAATTCAAGAGTAGGGGAGAAACATTTCACAAGAAACAATGTTTTCATTATATTATAAATAAAAACTTATAACGACTGTCAAAAAATGGGAAAGATTTTTATCAATATACTAGTACTAAGAGAAACGAAATATATCAAAAACGGACATTCAAACGCATTAGTCGAAAACTAACTGACAATGACATAGCCATGGCAAAATACGAAAAACGGACAAAAGACAAACAATGGAAAAAAAACTAAACATCCAAAACTTAAGAATGGGCAACACAAACCCCATAAAAAACGGGTGTGATCTCAAGTTCTACAGGAGGGTAGGCAGTTCCTGCTTCATATGTGCCACCCGTCGTGTTGCCCACGTAAGTACAAATCTGATGATAAGTAGAATTTGGTAGGTAACATTCCAGAAAAAAGGACGGAATAGTGGTTACGACAATTAGAACATGAAACATATATTCAATAAAGGTCAACCAACTCGTGATGGAGGACATACTACTTTTGAAAAGAGGATGATTTCAACTTCACCACTTTATCAACATGGCATATATGAGATATATACTCCGAATGCAGGCATAGTGCATGCGGGAATATTGTTACATAAAAATGGAAAGTTCACAATTGGGAAGCTGAAATCATCTATTTTATCGAAAAGTTCTGTTCTCAAACAACCATCGTGCATTGTCAAAATCTAGATGCATGTCAAGATATGAATCAAACTAAACCGTAAACCACCTATGTATTAAATCACGAATGGTGCTCTCGTTTTGGTATTGCTGAAATAGCACTGATGTGGTATATATAAGTCTATTCGGTATGTCACACTCGGGGAAAAGGGGACGGGATTGTAGAAAAGTGTTTCCAACACGAAAAATCGATCTAAAAAATAGCTTTGATCAGGAGGTATGGTATGATTGACAATTAGGCAACTATCCACCAAATACCAAAGGCTAATGATAAAAACAATAATAAAAGGCAATCGTCCTATCTTCAACAATGAGCAAAACATACTACTTGGTACACAAAATTAACCAACTAACATTAAATGTACTTACAGTTTCATTAACTAAGCTAGTTCAAAGCCAATACAAACTTATAAATAGATCGTGGTTTCCAAGACTAATGTATCATCAAGTACACCTTTAACAACAGATTTATTGAAATACTGAATGTCATAGATGCAGACTAAGTTTGAACAGTCATATTTATTTTATTTGCTTATGTATGCAAAGGGGTGAGACACAAGCTAAGCAAACTCATAAGTAGTACTCTAATTGGCAATTATACTCATTTCTTATTTTTACAATATGAACTCTTTTCTCGTTGATTAAATATTATTAGTTACATAGTGTGCTAGTGACCTAATACGGTATATATGGGGTCAGTAAATTCCACATGGGGTGAGAGCGAAGTGTGCTAGTGACCTAATACGGTATATATGGCTTCGCTCTCACCCCATATGAAATTTACTGACCCCTTATATACCGTATTAGGTCACTAGCACACTATGTAACGAATTTATCTTACCGACATTTTTAACGTGTGAAACCTATCAAAATGAGCAAGTCTTCAGTACTGTTACCATTAAGAAACTACTTCCATTAATCCTACAAAAACAGACACCAACAATAACAACTTGTTAGGTTTAAATGTGTTTTATGAATTTATTTCAAACAAGGGACGTAACACCACTACTGACCGTGTATGAAATAAGCCCTGTCCCCCTTCTTACCTAATATGGAATATAAAGGGACGTAACACCACTACTAACCGTGTATGAAATAAGCCCCGCCTCCCTACTAACCTAATATGAATTATACACGGTCTCCACGCGGACGCTTTTAACCAATCATCTTCCTTGAAATGAATAGGAGGTAAGATAAAATTTTATACAGGATTCAGACAATACAATACAGTTCAATATAATATAATAATAAGTATGATGTATGATAAGTGGTGATGTGAATGGTTGTATTCACATCACGGTAATTTACACAACTAGAAACCTCTGATTTTTAGTTTTAAGTCCCCAACGGAACACAATGACAACATAAGTTACAAAATACATTCACATTCGTAACATATAATTAAGGAATATCGTTTCATGGTGCTAGAGTAATCAACTAAACAAATGCATTTTTCGTATCACACTTAAAGGAAGGTGGGGTCCCTTCAATTCTGTATTCTTTAACATTCGTTATGGCCCTTTTCTCTATTCTTTATATTATATAGTTTGTCCCTTATTCTCTCGGTGTTCTTTAAATTTTAGCACTCCAATATTCACCATTCTTTATATTTTAGCACTCTATTATTCTCTTTTCTGTATTTTTTGGGGCGATTTTCTCTTTATTCTTTTTATTTGTTTGGCCTTTATTCTGCACTTTTTACACATTATTCTCAATTCACACCTTATTATAGGTGTGTGAAATGAAATATATCTCTGTTTGCGATGAATAGTTAACAGGCTGATCACAACTATAAGAGAAACTGTGGCTTTTTCAACATCAAATTCGTATCAACCCGTGACAACAAATGAATATATATAATCCCAAGAGCTATGATTGTTGGATTATATTGTCACCATATATCCACTATCATATGTGAAACGGATATATTCCATGACGGTTAACCAACTCATGATGTCATCCGTAAAACGTAAGGATTATTTCAACCAGTTATCTGTTTATCTACATCTATACATCTACATCTACATCTTGCAGCTATGTCGTCACTCGAAAAAGGTTCTTAGACCCATCACACAAGTATAAAGTTAAGTTTGACGTCTTCCTACATGACAACAAAATTGTATATGACATTTAATATACAATAGTTCCAAATTGTGCTCAAAATTATGTACAGGTGCTGGTTATAAATATCATCTATCTTTTGTTCGTGTTGGTTAGCCATTACAGAGAAGCTTGGTGAGTTTGGCCTAGAATTCCCCACTGCATGCTCTCAATCTCTAGTAAAGTTAGACTGGTCATTTTATTTATTTTCTTTTGTTACATCTTTTGACATCGGACTCGGAATTCTCTTGAACTGAATTTTAATGTGCGTATTGTTATGCGTTTACTTTTCTACATTGGCTAGAGGTATAGGGGGAGGGTTGAGATCTCATAAACATGTTTAACCCCGCCGCAATTTTGCACCTGTCCGGGACTCCCAAGTCAGGAGCCTCTGGCCTTTGTTGGTCTTGTATGATTTTTAATTTTAGTTTCTTGTGTATAATTCGGTGTTTAGTATGACGTCCATTATCACTGTACTAGTATACATATCTTAGGGGCCAGCTGAAGGACACCTACGGGTGCGAGAATTCTCACTACATTGAAGACCCATTGGTGGCCTTCGGCTGTTGTCTGCTATATGGTCGGGTTGTTGTCGCTTTGACACATTCCCCATTTCCTTTCTCAATTTTATGTCCTCTGTTGTAATTACTAGTTGCGACTCAAGCGATCTTTTGCTTCTGAAGCCATGTTGGAATTGCACAAGTATATTATGCTGGTCAAGATGGTTTATCATGATGTGGTTGAATATGATATGTTCCATTACTTTACATGGAACTGACGTCAATGATACTCTTATTCTTTCTTGAAAAGTGCAGTGACATTTGCAACTATAGACAGTCATGTGGTACACTATGATCTTCTAATGTTTTGGTGAAGATAAGCTGTAAATAATTTGATATTGACTCTGCACACTCTTTAATTTCAATATCAGTCTGTATGATATGTTGTCTGGATCATTTGCCATGCTTTGGTTCACTCCCTTAAGACCTCGATATCTGACTGTACTGATGTGTAGATTTGGTATTTCTGGTGTTTCATTTTCAGTTATGGTTTCAGTCTTCCATTGTAAATACTGGTTGACATTGTACATGCAGTGCTTCTATCTTTCCTAGCCAGGTTTGCTGCTGTCTATTGTTCCTCCAGTAACTTTGAGAGTTGATACTCCCACTGTTTCTCTCTTACACTTGGAACTTTAATAGCTTCCTTGTGAAATTGAAGATTTATGCATTAATTTACATAGCACTTTAGCAGTACCTCTTTCGGATAGTTTTTTCTATTGCTACAAATTTCAGAAATAATAAGGATCTACTGTATACTTCTTTTCTTTCAAATAATATTTTTAATTTGAAGAAGAAAAAACAGTGTCTAGTTAAATAATATTAATTAAGTGTAAATTCAAACTGTTGTAAAGCTAATAATTTTTACATCTTATTTTAATTGATACTTCTACCATCTAATAAGCATACAATATATATATTACAATAATATTATCAGTTTGATTTATTTTTTTACAGTCATTTGCAGTTATGTTCGTATACCATTATAGTCATTGAAAAACCTAACATAGATATTTAAAGATTAAAGTTTTAGAAATGAGTTGATTGATTGATAATTGACACCTGTCACTAAAAAAACACCAGAGACGTATATCTGTCTCTAAAAACACTAATTAGTTTGTATAACACTCAATTCCTTTTGGTGTATTTTCCCCGGCTTTAAAATAACATCTTAAAAAAAGGTATATCATTATAAGGATTTATATATATTGTATATTTTTGTCTGTTATTTGGTTTGTAATCTGTTATTTATTGGATTTTCTTTCTTTGTAAAAAAAACCCAACTTGTTATAATCTGCCCCTCGGGGCCCAAACTTGGCTCATAAAATTTATATAATCTAATTCTTTGGTTTTTTTTATCTTTCTTTTACACATGTTACAATACATATACGCCATATTTACAATAAAGACTAGGTATCTTCGTGTTTTTGTTGGGCGTAAGGCATACTAGTTCATTTTTAACATAAGATTCATGTGCCCGTGTGATCGAGGCAAGATCCAACCCGCACTTATTTTATTTTCACAAGCAAGGGGAGACAATCTTATTATAAAATTCCCTATCCCATCGTGCACCACTCGTATGCCGCCATTTTCACAAAACACAGAACACGAGAACACCAACAAAGCCGGTAGATATTGATTGAACAACGTATTTCTACAAAGGTTATGACAATGGGAGACAAAATGGACATGAGTTTAGATGATATTATTAAGTCAACCAAAAAAGGAGGTCGTGGTAGAGGAGGCGGTCAAAGGAGGGGACGCGGTTCAGGCGGCGGTGGTGCCGGTGGTGCAACAAGAGGTAGACGCGGGGGAGGAGGCTTTGGGGGCCGACAGAATCGAGGCGGCGGTGGAGGAGGAGTGTTTCGTGGCGGCATTCAGAAAAGAAGAACCAGTGGTGGTGGAGGAAGACAAAACTTTTCCCGGGTAAACTTCAAAAATGATGTCGACATCAAACATTTTCAGACTTGTTTTTGTTGTGTACATAATTTCATTTCATTATTTTGTCCATTTCTTAATATAATTTGTGGTTGCTAGGCCTTAAAACTTTTGCAACTGCACAGGTTATCATTACTTAAGAGTAGTTTTTGTCCAATTCACTTATTTTTTATGATTATTATCAACATGCTCATTATAACATTAATTTGAGGAATACAAATACACCTTATCATTAAGCCTGGCTGACCTGAAAATCTGTCCCATTTGAACTATTGACTTCACACAACAATTACTTTTCCATTGTGGCGTCAGATATTTGTATCATGTCAAAATTTTACGGGATATCCAGTTTTGAGTAATGGCAGATAAATAGCCATAATAAGGTGTATTATAAACCATCTTATCGCTATTTTTTGTTTGATCTTTTTATGTGATAATTTTTCATATCATGCTACTCGCCCGAGATGGAAAATGACCGCTAGAAACTAAGGAGGCATGTGGCGTTGCTAATGAAATTGACTTGAAATTGACAACGTTGTCATAGGTAAAATAGCGATAAACCGATTATCATTGGTCATCATCTCAACTCAATTGCTTTTCTTGCTTTCGTCGTTCCGGCTCAAGTGAGAAATCAATCTTGTTGAGATAATCAACGATAATCTATAAATACATAAAATATACATTTAGTATTATTTTTTGTTAATCACAGACACTTGTGTTCTGTGAATGGGGGATTCACTATCTATACTTGTACGAGGTTCATGAAACATGTTATATTGTAAAGATAAATAAATTACCAGCAGATTGATGTGTGTACATGTTTAATCATGGGAAATGCAGGGGAATGTTAGAAAATATAGGTTGAATTTAACACTTTTTGTTAGCTACCTTGTGATTTTTCATACTACATATGATATATCTGTTATTTATTTCATGATCAGTGTTCAGGCTCAACCATACATGTAGGATCACCAGCCTAGGCTTGTAAAAATGCTGTCTTGCTTGTCAAAAATATCTCTACACGCCAATAGAATATAGCTAAATTTTTTTATAAAACTCAGTTTCAGGCCTGTAGATTAAAATATTAACATGAAGACTGCTTGTTCTGAAAAAGTATGCACAAATTCACAATGTTTTAAAATGATTTCATGGTTTTCTACATTTACAGTTGTACATGATACATTTTAAATTGTGAATTGATGAATTAAAGACTAAGTTGCCAGGCACAATAAGTATGATTTTGACATCAAATTCAATATTATTTGTTTATCATGTTGATGGGACTGTTGAATATTTGTCTAATAACCAGCATATTTGCCTGAAAATGGATAAAATAAACCCCACTTTTTTGCTGACTTTTTGTATCTGTTTATACATGCTGATGCCAGTTAAGTTAAACAAGTAATCTAGAATGTAACACCATGAAACGTGATTGATGCATAAAAATTAATAGGATTTGTTTTTCATTTATTTTTAGTCTAAAGACACACCAGATGATGTATGGAAGCATGATATGTTTGACGGAGATGTTGGTACAATGAAGAGGGTAGAGGAGGAGGAGCCGCTGTTGGGGGTGGTGGCAGCACAAGTAAACTACATATATCCAATTTAGACTTTGGGGTCAATGATTCTGATATTCAGGTACTTAAATTTAATAAGATTTTCATATTGTTCCTAATTCTTTTGCTTTTATGAAGGAGTTTGAAATATAGGAAAAGAAACATTTAATACATACAAATTGCAGATGGTCTTGTTATCTTGTATTCTTAATTTTCAACACATGCAGATATTTGAATAAAATCTTACCAGTAAGGAATTACATTTGTATTTTATATTTTAATGTATTAATACAAGTTTTAAGATTACACGAATATGTATTTTAAACAAAATGATTATAAATAGTACTAAACTAAAGGTGGCATAGTTTTGTTCATAAAATCTTAAGACATGAAGAAAAACAAAATGATAGAAATATTACCTTGAATCATATAATAGATGTTTTAACAAAAGAACCAGTTAGAAAATTTGATAACTGCACAATTTTTGAACATTTAAGCATGCTTGCATTTTATTTTTTTTCTTCAGGAACTGTTTGCAGAATTTGGTCCATTGAAGAAGGCAGCTATACACTATGATAGATCTGGAAGATCTTTAGGCACAGCAGAAGTGATATATGAGAGAAATTCAGATGCTGCAAAAGCCATGAAACAATATAATAATGTTCCTTTAGATGGTAATAGTCAATGAATATATACATGTTGTTACATCACATCTTTTTGTCTGTTATCAAATAGTTAGGTAATTTCTACTGTTCCAGTTGAATCTGAATAACAATATATTGTCATTTCATTGTGTAAATACAATTTTATTTAAAATATATAAACACATAAGGATAAAAATCAGTGATATTTTTTAGAAGACTAAGTAAAGTAATGTTAAGTAAAAAGTATGTAGGAAATTCCATAGTAAGCACCTGTTTTGTCTGAATTATATGAAACTTTTATCAAGAGATTGATATAAGCAATTATTTACAGTGACCTAATCATTACTGATCAAGGACTTTCTAGTTTGTGTCCATACGAGAATTTTATGAAAACTACAGGTTTATATTAGCAACTTTCTCGGAAGCTGACACCATGATATAGCCATTTTTTGCTGATATGGAGTAATAAAAATCAATCAATCTTTGAAGCTGAATGATCATTTCATTTTAAATTCAAAATCATTGGACAGATACATGTGCTGTACATTTTTAAAAACACATTAACTTTACTCCTAATATCATGTTTGGCCTCAATCAATATTTAAAGTAGCACAAAAGTCAATTTTGTTCATACGCATGTATATATTGTTACAGTTAATTTCATTTCCCATGTCATGATGACAAATTGTATTTTATGATTGTATTATGCTATAAAGATTATAATGTTTTAGGCCGACCAATGAATATACAGTTGATTGGTCCAACAGATTCTGGTTCAGGAGATGGATTTAATAGGAGCAGACTAGGTGTAAGCAGAGGAGGTGGTGGTGGTGGAGGAAGAGGAGGAGGACGAGGGTAGGTTGCTCTTAATTTAAAATAGCTTTAGCTAACTCATAATGATATATATATATACAGCTATATAAATTATATTAGTGTGCAGCTGGCAATCAAACAGTTTTAAGTTTACTCTAAAGTCTATATACAGCTGATCAAATGTGTTTGTTTGATACTTGATAAAATTATGGAAGATTTTTTTCGCCTACAATTGTGCGGTTAATGATATTCCCTGAATTCATATGTTTGATCATTGTACTATAACTATAACCTGATAATGGAGCAGTGGTACATAGTAATCCTGGTGTCTACTCATCCATTTGTTCATTATCAATGTTAGATATGGTTTGACTGCTAATGAGACAACTGTTAAAGCTAAAGTTAACGTTGATGTAAACAATCAAGTCTGTCCATATATATTGTATGTAAACGATGATTAAAACAACATTACTGCTGGAGGATATTATAAATAGAATGATAAGTTTAGTTTCAGAAAAAAGACTGATTACTTCTGTTTATTTCCATTTTTCAAGTATTTTCTAGGTAAATCTGCAAATTAAATATGTTTAAGATATAAAATTCTTACATTTGATAATATATACGTTATATATAACATGCAAGTCTTATTTATGAAATATAACCTATGTTTTCACTGAACTTTTAAATTGAAGGTTTAGTCGTGGTGGAAGGCGAGGAGGTGGCGGCGGCGGTGGTGGTGGTGGTGGTGGTGGAGGAGGAGGATTTAGAGGTCGGGGAGGAAGAGGACGTGGAGGAGGAAATAAGAAACCTAGAACAGCAGAAGAACTTGATGCTGAATTAGAAGCATATAATTCAAAGGTAAAAGTTAGAACTTTTGGGAGTATTGCTGTTTCATTAAACATCATGCACATACTTAAAAAAATAATTTTATTGATCATAAGCCAAAGGATGCATATTATAAAAAGATAATATGATAATGGGGTGCTATAATTGAAGTGTTTTGGAACAGAATATATCATTTATAGTTTGCAGTCAGGTAAAATTGACACCGTGTTTTGGTTGAATATTTTAAACTACCAACCACATTTATTTGAGATAATGTTATTCAATAAGGGGAACCAAAAATCTTTCAAAATAAGCCAGTACTGTCCTACCTCTTGTTGGGATTGCACAAATTTATTACAAACTAAGAAAGATCTGTATTGAATGACAAAAAAATCAATAAAAATATTAGACATCCACTGATAAGTTATAAAATGACTAGAGATGAGACACTTGACCTAAGAAAGGGAGATAAGCAAGTTATTTGTATCATAACAATTTAAAGGTTGTCAAAAAACTGGTGTGTTGTGTTTACTTATAATTATGAAAAATGTGTTGTTATTAAATAATTTTTTAAATTATTCATTTGCAGATGGAAACTGATTGATGTTTGAAAGAACTTATATAGGAAAGACAATTAAAGGAAATAATTCTCACTGACACTTGATTGAGTATTGTAGTTATGTGAAAACTTTATAAGAGTGAATGGATCCATCATCGAGTAAAGAGCAGAATGAAATATACTGTGATCATTGATAAATTCTTGTAAGATTCAATTTCAGTGAACAGCCTTAAAAGGCTTGGAGAGCGTGTATTCGACATATGAAATAGAAGAACTATTTATATCTTATTTCAAATGAAATTTACATGGTTTTATTTTGTTGATTTTAATATTTGCAATTCTGTTTTCAAAGTAATTTATATTTAAATATAATTTTATTTTGTTTTATTATTTTAAACAATCTAAAATCTAGACTCCATTCCATATTTAACAAGAAAAAATAATGAACAGGTAAACCTGAACATTTATTATTATTTGTTTTCATCCAAAAGTTTCATATACAATATGGACTTAGAATAGCATACATTTTTGAGTATATTTTGAATATAAGCACATACATATTTCCATTTTCCCCAAATTAAAAATACAATAAAAACTCTGTTATTAATCTCTTGTTCCTAAAATGTTGATAATAAGTTATTCTGGACACAAGGCAACTGAACAAAACATTTTTGAATTTCTGCACACAAACTTGTCCAGTATCTTTCTAAGTCCATATAGGTACCAAAAGCTTATTCATTGACATATGCATTATTTTTTTGAGAGAAAAAGAGAAATACACATGTTACATTGTGGTTGGTCATGATTTGAATACATTGAATAATAGTTAATTTGTTTTACTGTAATATGTACTATTTATGTTGATGTTTTTTGTATGTCATACAAGATATATGTCATGGTTACTTCAGGTATGCTAGAACATTTATAAAACGAGAACCTGATTTAGTTTTCATCACACAAATCACTTTTGTATTTTATTGTTTTATCTTAATGTGTAAGATTGATCAAATCAGTTGATAGTAGAGAAAGCCAAGTGATCGAATAATTTGGCCATTAGGAAAATTTGATCTTCTTTATATTTCCATATCACATAAAATGTTAAAAAAAATACTGCAGTACAAATGAAGTCGGACCAGGAATGAATGTGAAAATTATTTTAATTTTGAAATAGAAAAGGGCTGACATGACTAGATTTTAGTGTATTTGGGTAATTTATGGTTAGAATCAGTTGTAGTTGTTTTATTTGGCATTTTTTCTTTGTTGGTACTCTCCAGCTTTATTACTTAGGGATCTCAATTTTGAACACTAGTGCTGTGTTTTATATATAACCTAATATATTTTTTGCAATTTTGCACATATTACAAATAAATACCTTTTTGACTAAAGTCTATGTTCTCTTTTACCGTATTTGTAGACAAAATTTATATTCCATTAATATTTTTTCAAAACATGAAGAAAATAAAGGGCAGAAACAGAGATGAATGGAAATTTTAATTTTAAATATGTATTACTTCAGACCTTTTTGTCAAGTTGTTTGTGACTATCATATGATTCAATGGATGATTCGTTTAAAATCAAAATCAACTTATGTCAAATTGTCATTGTTAAATTTCTCCAAAAGTTGTGTGAAAATGGATTTAAAGGCCGACAATTCTATACTTAAATGACTTAAGGTGTATAATCAAATTTTATTCAGAAAATATACCTCTTTTTAAAAATGTTCATTTGAATGTGATGGTTGAATTGATGATGAGAAAACTAATATTGCAAATGTTCAATTTGCTAGAAAAGGATCTCTAAATTTTTAATTTTCATTTAAATATTTCTTGCAGGAAGGATTTAGCGCATTTCATTTACATTTATCAATTCATCATCATCAAAATATGTCTTGTAAATAAAATATTTTTTATTCATTTTGTGTATTTTATTGCTTTGTTATCACAATATGTAATGAGGTGTAGACTAAGAATACCATCTTCAGTGCACATGACATATTCCTACAGAACATATGCTTATAAATTTGCTGCGGTCTATTGCAGGAACTAATGTCTAGCAAATATTTCATTCCAATAAAATTTAACATCATGCAAACTCTATATAAGAAAAGTGATCTAAACAAAGGTGAACAATATTGATTTCTTGCATATGTTAAAACAAAACAAAAAACCACCCGGTTGCAAGTGATTTAATCAAAATACCCATCTTACCTTGGTGAAAAATGGAGAACACTGACTGTATTTTGCACTCTGGAAATGTCTATACAGTATACGTTCGACAAAAAGTTCACGAGACCAAATACTTAAAAAGATGTTTCTAAGGTGTACCGTCAGCCATGATTCAGGAAGTTGCAATCTTAGTTTTGGTACAGTATCTAATGTTATATTGGGGCCTTGGTGGTTGAATGGTATTAGTAGTTCCTCTTCTGTCAATTGCAGCTTTCCCCAACAACAAAAACTGGCTACCACAAAAAAAGCCAACATGTTGTGTTGAAAGTTTTCATTAAACTCCGATCAATCTAATGTAAAATCAAGTCTGTTCTGCAAAAAACGTTTTGGAGCAGATGGTACTAGCAAAAGTGCTGACCCAAGTTTTAGCAATAAAAATTAATGATACATGTACTGAGTTCTGTGTTCTTGACAGTAAGATGTGGTATGAGAAAACTATCAATTTAAGTCAACTATATTTGGTGTATCGAATTATTGTAAGGTGTCTGGCAGATATTCATGCGATCATGACCTTATTTTCATGGTTCATTGATCTCTGTTTAGTTTTTGTGTTTGGTCTTTTTTTGTCAAGCATGTGACCTCTGTCGCAGAAAGCTCCACATAGGAATAGTAATCCTGAGGTGGTGGCATTTTACTTCTTAAAAGCTTTATATTTTAGAAGGTGAAAGACCTGGATGCTTTATACTTTGTAAATAGAGGCCTCATGTTACGATATTTCCATCTGTCCATTGTCCTTGACCTTATTTTCTTGGTTCAGTGACTATTTGAAAAAAAAAATTAATGTTAATTTCTCTCTAACTATGAGTAAAAGGGTGACTATATTTGGTATGTGGATAGCTTGCAAGGTCCTCATGCTCGTCAAGACAGTTTTCACTTGACCTCAACCTCATTTCATAGATTAGTGAAGTCCATATCTTGGATACTTTAAGCAATAGGTCTAGTGTATTCAGTGTATAGAAGGACTGTAATTTGTAAATGTCCAACAGGGTTTAGTGGTTAAGTTAAGATTTGTGTTTTAGTCGGTTTTTCATATACTGTATGCAATATGTTTAAAACATTTGATGTATGAAATTATTTTGATGATGTACATGTCAGTCTCTCAGGTTTTAATTGACCTTGGCCTCATTTTCACAGCTCTTTACTCATTATTAAGTTTTTGTGTTTTGTCTGTTTTTCTTCAACTATAAGCAATAGGTCAGCTTTATTTGTTGTATGGAAGAATTCGAGGCTGTACATGTCTGCCTAGCATGGTTCATCTGACATTGACCTCATTTTCATGGTTCATTGGTCAATGTATAGTTTTCTTGATTTAGTCTGTAAGTTAGAAACTATAAGCAATAGGTCATCTATATTTAGTGTATTGAATGATTGTAAGGTGTAAATGTATTTCATGTTTGGTTTGTATGAACATGACCTCATTTTCTTGGATCATGTTAAGTTTACGTGATAGTTGTAGTTTAGCTTTATATTTATGACTATCAACATGATATCAATGATTAGTAAAGAAGGCAAGACATTTCAGCCTGTGCACTCTTGTTATTACTATAAGCAGTAGTCATTTATATTTTGACAAACTATGTTGGATTATGTCCTATTCTATTATCCTTCAATTGTATGTCTATTTTAACCAACGTTGGTTGGTCAATGAGGTTGGAGATCCCTACTGAAATTTGGGACAACAGTCAAAGATTGTGGTCACAGAAGCTATTGATAGACTGAATTGTGGGTTTCAACATCTTATCTTTTGAACCAAATGTCCCAACTTTTAACAACATTGATTTGCTAATTACCATGATGAAAGTCAAAACATGTACTAACACCTCTTGATTTTTTGAGGGCACTTGGTAAAAGATTCAGGTTACAGCAGCAATTGGTCAAGTCTGAAATGGGGGCAACAAATTTGTTTTTGGATGTTATTTTTTTTAGTGTTTTTGTACATTGTTGAAGACAATCTGAAAGATCTGATAAGTGTTTACATGTTATAAGTCATCACTGTCAGAGCGCAGACCTGACAGACACACTATGAAGTTATTCAGTTGAGAAATCTGGAAAAATGTGACAAAATATTAAGTTTATTCAACTTATTGAAAAATGAAAAGTATCAGCAAAGATCAAAAATTGCTCACAAAATACAACTCATCACTGATAAGATGCTAACCAATATGAATTGAATTTGTTTAGAAGTAACTAAGTGAGACAAAAGTATGATTGCAATATGCTATATTAGAATACTTTTGGTTGCATCATTGCAAAATTTTTCTGTAGATCATAACAATGTAATATACATGTCAGATATATTATGAGTAAAAAAATAATCATGATACAGGATACCAGAAAACTTAGGAAGCCAAGGCTCCAAATTGGAGATCGTACCTTGACCTATAATGGTTTACTTTTAAAAATTGTAACTTGGAATGAGAGTTGTCTCATTAGCACTTATACCACATCTTCTTATTTCTATATATATAAGGAACATAATGCTTAAGGACATCTCATGACATCATATCATCTCTTCAACAGCTACCTTATTCTTGATTTTAACATTCAGTTAAATAATGAGACAATTCTAGGTTAAGAAGGAATCTTCCAGTAAAAAGCTGGCAATATTTATTCAACTTCAGTTTTTACACATTGGTTGTAAGCATCAACATTTGTTACATTGTTTATTGATAATGAATTTGATCTTAAATATTTTATGTT
Organism: Mytilus edulis; assembly: GCA_019925275.1. Taxonomy (NCBI): domain Eukaryota; kingdom Metazoa; phylum Mollusca; class Bivalvia; order Mytilida; family Mytilidae; genus Mytilus; species Mytilus edulis. The sequence continues at coordinate 76,419,109 of CM034356.1, forward strand.
CATTTTGACAATAATTAACATTAAATAGGCTTAAATTTTCATATCTACAAATGTGCATATTCATTCCCTGATACTCATAATACTTGTACACACCTCATCATAAGCATGATAAGTTAACAACTTTACTATTCTAAAATCTTGTACTGTTAATTAGTGATAAAATATAAGTTTGATGGGTTTTTTAAGTTTAAAAGGATTAATAAAAGGTTTTTCATTTTAATCATTGATAAAAAAAATTGCTTTCATATATACTTGTCTTTCGATTCAGAAGGGTCACGTCAAACATGTATATTTGAAAAAGTAATAATTAAATTTTTTCTCTCAAAAAATGAAATAAATCTATAACAAAACACATAAACAAGACAATCTCTACTTGCACAACAACCATTTACAATGTACTTTATTGATTTTCTTTCTTTATAGCATTCTCCCTTTTGACAAGAGATAAAACTTGCTTTCCACTTAATATCTCTTTAAGACTTTCTGCACTGACTTTAAAAGATCCTATTTTGTTTAACATAAGCACATTTCTGGTAGTGGAATTGAGGTTGCTGTCTTCCTCATGGTGGCTGTTGAAAGGAATATATCTTGAAGGTTGTTCATTCTTTACTGTAGGATTTGGCAATGTGGAACTTGTAACACCTGACTTTGCATTGGAAATAGAAAATTCTTGTAAGTCATGTCCATCTATTATTGTGGTTACAGTAAAACTTGGTTGTACTGTAGCTACATTATGTAACTTATTGGATGAAGCAGAGTGTTCTTGAAATCCTACCAATCTTGCACTCTGTCCTGTAGTTTCATTTTCAACTTTTATTCTTGGTACTGGTAATTGCTTCTCATGTGATTTCATATGTTTAACAAGTGCTTTATTAGAACTATATCTAGCTTGACAAATACCACAGTGAAATGGTCTTGAATGTGTGTTTTGATGCATCTTATAACTTAATTTTGATTTTAAAGTTTTTCCACAAATTGAACATACGAATGAACAATAATATCCTGTGTGTTTTCTGATGTGTTCTTTTCTTGTACTTTTATAATCAAACATTTTACCACAAAATTCACACTCAAATGGCTTTGGTTTACAGACTTTTCTTCCAGAATGAGTTCTTTTGGTATGAATATTTAGATAATAAATATTACAGTAAGATTTAGGACAATACTGACAAGAAAATGGTCTTTTACCAAAATGGGTATTTAAGTGACCTTCATATATTGCTTTTACAAAAAATCCTTTTTTACAAATATGACAAGTATAAGGATATTTTACATTTTCTGGGTCAGTGTGACATCTTCTGAAATGGTCAACTAAGCAGGTTTTAAAACTAAATTTTTTGTCACAAACTGTACAATTAAACTTCTTTTCTCCTGAACGTGTTGAATGAATCCTCTTGAAGTGTAATTTAAGATTTTTTTCAGATTTTGTCTTAGTTCCGCAGATATCACAACTGTAGGTAGTACTGCTATGCACTTCTTTTATATGTCTTTTTAAAACAGACAATCGGAAGAAAAACTTGTGACAAAGGTGACATGTAACAGGTCTATCATAATTTCCAGTGTGAATCTTCTCATGTCTTTCAAGCAGTTTGTATGTAGAATATTTTTTATTGCACAAAGAACATTCAAAAAACTGTCTCTCATGTGTTATAGAATGGGCATCCAGTTCTGAAGGAGAATGAAATTTGTGACCACATATTTCACATGCATGCCTTTTTTCTTTGACATGACGTCGATAGTGATTTCTTCTACCCTCTGAGGTTAACAATTCTTTTCCACAAATGCTACAAGTAAACTTATCAGTAGAATGGGTCTGTTGATGAACGAATAAACGATGTTTTGAAGTGAAAGTTTTACCACATTCTTTGCATGCAAATGGTCTTGGTATTTGATTGTAGTGATACTTCATATGAATAAATAAGTTGTATCTTTGGTTAAAGCTTTTTCCACAATTCCTACAAGTATGAACCAAGTTTTCTGCATGCATACGTTTCAAGTGAATCTTTAAAGAGTATTCAGAAAAGTAAAAGTTTTTGCATATCTGACACTGGCACTTCTTGGATCCTTGATTTCTCGTTAAAGTAATATTCTCATCTTGACTATTTGAAGATTTATTGATTTGTGACAAAAAGTCTGGGTCTGTCTCCTTTTGTTGATCACTTATTAAAGTATTCTCATCTTGATTATATGATGATTCATTGATTTGTGACAAGAAGTCTGTGTCTGTCTCCTTCTGTTGCATCTCTAATTCTGTGAGTTGTATATTTTGCAAATTTCTCTCCTACAGTGCACTGTAATATTGCATTCCCATATCTCTCATTTCATTCTTCATTGCTCTGAAAACAGAATGATTCATTTAAATTTAACTGAAACTAAAGATAAAAAAATAGATTGTAGATTAGAAATTATTTAGTATTTGTCAATGAAACTCTTAGGTTCCATCATTCCATTGCAAAGATTTCAAAATCTACATAAACTTTTGAGAATGTAAAAACTTTGTGATAAAACTGTTACTGTTCTTTTCAGACAACATACATGTATGTGTTATGAAGGTCAACTATCCACATACATGATAATTGATATACAATTATAGAAGTTATATATGGCTGGCATGTAGCTGCTGTTAGGCACTTTAGTCACATACCTACATATAATTTTTTTCTCACCAATTTTGGTTTATTTAAAAAATTAATAAGCAATGTTAACATATCTGTCTTTCATGTCTGCATGTGAAGTCGTCAAAAATCTTTTCTATTATCCTTAGTGAATCAGTAGAGTATTGGAACTGTATGTCATTATATATTCCACCTTAATACTCTACTGATTCATGTATGTTGTCGGCCAAAAAAAATAAATCTGAAATTTCAGCGATTATTTCACTTCTAAAAGATTTTTTTATAATTAGGTCTAAAAAAAATATATGTGTTTTTCCTGATACACCCTTTTTTAAAATAAGGGTAGGTAGGTAGGTTTTTTTGTTTGTTTTTATACGACCGCAAAATTTGAAAAATTTTTCGTCGTATATTGCTATCACGTTGGCGGCGTCGTCGTCGTCCGAATACTTTTAGTTTTCGCACTCTAACTTTAGTAAAAGTGAATGGAAATCTATGAAATTTTAACACAAGGTTTATGACCACAAAAGGAAGGTTGGTATTGATTTTGAGAGTTTTGGTCCCAACATTTTAGGAATTAGGGGCCAAAAAGGGCCCAAATAAGCATTTTCTTGGTTTTTGCACTATAACTTTAGTTTAAGTTAATAGAAATCTATAAAATTTTGACACAAGGTTTATGACCACAAAAGAACGGTTGGGATTGATTTTGGGAGTTTTGGTTTCAACAGTTTAGGAATTAGGGGCCAAAAAAGGGCCCAAATAAGCATTATTCTTGGTTTTCGCACAATAACTTTAGTATAAGTAAATAGAAATCAATGAAATTTAAACACAATGTTAATGACTACAAAAGGAAGGTTGGTATTGATTTTGGGAGTTTAGGTCCAACAGTTTAGGAATTAGGGGCCAAAAAGGGACCCAAATAAGCATTTTTCTTGGTTTTCGCACCATAACGTTAGTATAAGTAAATAGAAATCTTTGAAATTTAAACACAAGGTTTATGACCATAAAAGGAAGGTTGGTATTGATTTTGGGAGTTTTGGTCCCAACAGAATAAGGGGCCCAAAGGGTCCAAAATTAAACTTTGCTTGATTTCATCAAAATTGAATAATTGGGGTTCTTTGATATGCCGAATCTAACTGTCATGACTGTGTATGTAGATTCTTAACTTTTGGTCCCGTTTTCAAATTGGTCTACATTAAGGTCCAAAGGGTCCAAAATTAAACTTAGTTTGATTTTGACAAAAAATGAATCACTTAGGTTCTTTGATATGCTGAATCTAAAAATGTACTTAGATTCTTGATTATTGGCCCAGTTTTCAAGTTGGTCCAAATCGGGGTCCAAAATTAAACTTTGTTTGATTTCATCAAAAATTGAATAAATGGGGTTCTTTGATATACCAAATCTAACTGTGTATGTAGATTCTTCATTTTTGGTCCTGTTTTCAAATTGGTCTACACTAAAGTCCAAAGGGTCCAAAATTAAACTTAGTCTGATTTTAACAAAAATTGAAATCTTGGGGTTCTTTGATATGCTGAATCCAAAAATGTACTTAGATTTTTTATTATGGGCCCAGTTTTCAAGTTGGTCCAAATCAGGATTTAAAATTATTATATTAAGTATTGTGCAATAGCAAGTCTTTTCAATTGCACAGTATTGCTCAATGGCAAGAAATATCTAATTGCACAATATTGTGAAATAGCAAATTTTTTTTTAATTAGAGTTATCTTTCTTTGTCCAGAATAGTAAGCAAGAAATATCTAATTGCAAAATATTGTGCAATAGCAAGATTTTTTTTTAATTTGAGTTATCTTTCTTTGTCCAGAATCAACTTAAATCTTTGTTATATACAATATACAATGTATATTCACTTTTTACTACCAACTGATAAATTAAAATAATCTTTACCATTCAGTGATAACAAGCAGTTTTTTTACATCTTAATATTTTATGATGTATTTAAATGAGTAGTTATTGTTGCAAACTCCATTAGAAATTTTAATTGAGATTAGTTTTGGAATAAGGGAAAGGGGGATGTGATTAAAAAAATTGGGTTCAATTTTTCTCATTTGAAATTTCATAAATAAAAAAGAAAATTTCTTCAAACATTTTTTTGAGAGGATTAATATTCAACAGCATAGTGAATTGCTGTAAGAGAAAACAAAAATTTTAAGTTCATTAGAACACATTCATTCTGTGTCAGAAACCTATGCTGTGTCAACTATTTAATCACAATCCAAATTTAGAGCTGAATCCAGCTTGAATGTTGTGTCCATACTTGCCCCAACCGTTCAGGGTTCAACCTCTGCGGTCGTATAAAGCTACGCCCTGCGGAGCATCTGGTTTTTAAACATGGGAGAGCGATTTAAAAGCAATAAAATGCAAATCAGAGAGGGAAAATGCTGAAATTCCGGATTTGATTTTTTTTTGGACGACGCCATAAAAAAGTTAGGGTTTGGGGGCACAAACTAGGGTCAGTCTAATTTTGTTAGATAGTATGAACAGAACAGAACTTCAGCATGACATATTGACTGTGTATGTGTTTGTGAGGCCAGGGGAGGGTGAAGATTTAAGAATTAAAAGATGAATGGTGGACATGTATAGATAGATGTGTTTGTAGTGCAACTAAAATGCTGAAAAAAAAACGTTTTCTGTTGGTGGTTAGGGGGCTTCAACCCCTACCAATGCTCTTCCCTGAACCTGCTGTGGGCCTGCCACAATTTGTGTCTATAGAGTATAGTTTATTGAATACCTAGCTACGCCCATTTATGGGTAGTCGACCATCATAACACATGTGGGTTAGACTATATTTGAGGTTCGAGTCCAGATGGCACCCACATATCCCTACTTAGTCATACTTATTAGATAGTAAATTTATATTGGGAACTAACTGTGAGTGACAATATCCATTATCTTACTCCAATAATCCAACCTTTGTTTTTGCTTTCTCTTTAGTTTTGGGAACTATATGGGAAGGGGAGAGAAACGACCGCAACATGTGTCAATGCATCTACTTTCCTGTAAATCCTCCCTAGTGATAAGGAACACATCAATTATCCACAGAAGCTTTTAAAACTAGTTTCTCACATATACATGACCTGTAATGACTGTAATCGACATAATTTTATCTGATTATTTCTTATTTATATTTATTAATCAAATATTTCAAAAGTTGCCCTTTTTTACATTGTAAGTGTTTTTAAAAAGTATTTTTATGTTTTTTGTTTTTTGGTGTTTTAAGATATTTTTACGCCACTTTTAAGCACTGCAATTAGGCTATATGGTGGTGGCCAGTTTTTATTGGTTGAGGAAGCTGGAGTGCCGTAGAAAACAACCAACCTTCGATAGGAAAACTGACAATCCTTGTCAATTATGATTGGAGTCGAGTGCACCTGCATGATTTGTTAAAAGTACATGTAATTTCTGAGACTGCTATAACCTGGGACATAATATATTGTTAGTATACCTGTTTCAGCTATAATGCATAGTATGTTCTAGGTAATTTGTGATGTAGTTTGCATGTGCTATTGATACTTTTAAAGAGAAGTATACCGTAAATCAAATTCTTCTACTTCTGTTAATCTCAGCCTCAGTCGAAATTTCCATAAAACAGATATACTGTGCACCACATGTCTACACAATCAATAATATTTTAGGGAAAGAGGAATCTTGGAGATTGATCATTTATTTTCATCTTAAAGTAATACTTTTTTTCTGCAGCACAAACATTTCTTGTGTGAAGTCATTTTATTTTTTTTACCAGACCAAGTTATTTTTTCAAAATTCTCAATCTTGAAAAATCAAAAGGATGTTAGTTTTAATATTTGAATATGGTTAGCAGTACTTTATGGATGCTGCTGGATTTCCAATTTAGCTAATGTCTATTTCCTCATTTCATCTCAGCTTCTAATAAGTGTTCTATCTTTTTGCCCTTAAGTTTGATATTCCCTTAACACTATTTTGTCTTCAGAAAGCAATATGAAAATATTTGAAAAATTATTTTGGAATGTTAAAAACTCTTTGAATGTTTTAGTTGTCATTGGTTGATCTCAGTCATATTTGTTTTACTTCTAGCATAGATCAGGCTATTGTTTTTTTTTTATAATTATTTCACATTTTCTGCCAGACCATTTAAAACTTACTATAGAGTATGAGTTTGGCTCATAATGTTGACAGCAATATAATGATCTATAGTTGATTGTATCTACATCAATTGGTCTCAAGGTGGACAGATGTCTCATTGGCAATAATACCACATCTCTAAATATTCAAGCAAACCAAAATTGGAAAATAAGAAGTAAAGCATTTAAAAAGAAAGTGGCATTTTATCCCTGTATGTCTGTACTCAATGTGAACAAAAATTTTATGAAACTGTTTTATTATTTTCCAGAGTTAAGGTACTCGTTAATGTTCCTGTGCCTGGGGAATATTTAATGCTCCCATAGATGACAGGGAGCATTTTTTCTATTGATTTTAATACACATCATATTAAAGTTTTAGTTTTAAGGTAGTTTAAAGAGGTTTTGATCCAGATTTTGTGATTTAGTGAAGGTGAAAAGTGTGAGGTAGACATTGGTTCCAATGTACAGATATTCTTGTTCTATCATGAGGAAGTCAAGTGTTATTTTAAATTGACATAAACAAAAAGCAATATAGACATTTGGGATTTTCTTAGTAAGGAATTGCAGCATTATAGGTTGAAAGTATGGAATAAACGTGAAACTTCTAATCATGAGCAAAAAAGTGACCAATAATTAATAGTCTATTTGCCTTTTCCATAATTGACCTTATAATTAAAGATCCCAGTGTTCCAGCTAGGATTTCAAAAGGACAGACAGCCAATCATGAAAAGGCAACATCATCTAGACAATGATTTATCTGCAGAAAATACTGAAACTAAAACACTTCATCTTCAAATTGAAAAATGTCCATTCGGTCAGATCACTTTTAAGGATGTAAGGTGAGGTTAGGTAAAAATTAAGAAATTAAGAAATAAAAATTGGTACTTTAAGCTGGTAGATCATCAATTAAGGATAAACTGATAAGCTAAAAATATTGATAGGTCATGGACCTCCTTTTTGAAATATTTCAGATTTAGAATATGGTGGGAAAAGGCTGACTCAGACTTTTACATGATATTTGCATTGGTATTATTTGGGTCTCAAAACAAAAGAAAGAAAATCAAGAATCTTCTAAAATTTTGGTAAATGACCTTCCATGAGCTATTAAGTCTTATATGAAAAAATAAATGGGTGTTATGTGGCAAAATATTTTACATTGTATTATATGGAAAAGCACCAAGGAGTCCGAACATTTGACACAAATTCCAAAACCTCACCTAAGTACATCCTTAAAACAGGCTGCCAATTTGCATGATACATGTTCACAGTCTCAATTTGTCATTATTTCATGTAAGTCTTCATTATGCACTTCGGTCTAATAAGAGTTGACACAAAAAACTACAGAACTGCTTGAGTGCATAAGCAAAGTCCTAGCCATTAAGTCAGTTTTTTGTACTCACACTCCAAAATCAACCAATCAAAATGCTGGATTTCATGATTCGAGCATGATTTTTGTGCTTTGATCACTGAGCAAAGTTTTATGACGGATGATCACAGACTAGAAAACATGATGCCCATAAATGGGGCATAAAAATATGATTGTTCTTATTGCCATTTAAATATGACAAACACCTTAATGCTTTTTATAGAAGTATATAGATCAACTCCTGTTATTAATTTGTGATTACATAAAACTGTATATACAAAAAGAATACTTTTATCAGTTATATATATTTATTGCAATAGTAAAATTGATGACAAGTAAATATATTAGCACTAAAACTATAGAAATGCATGTCATGTAAAATTGAAAACATTAAAATATAGAAAGATTTGTGAGAATAAAACAAAGAAGAATTACACCACACTACACATGTTAGTTCTACTAAAATCCATGTGTAAACTGTCTGTTTACTGTTTTAGGGCTTATATACTTCCAAGTATATTTTTTATTTTATAAATTTATTTCTTTCAAGGAAAACCTGTTTAATTTTAGTAACCAAAGGAATGCAAAATATATTTAAATCTTTTTGAACAAAATATATTTCAATTACTATGAAAGTTTACATGCCAATCTCACTTTTTATTGTTTTTCAAATTAATATTCACCTTTGAAAATAGCTCGACCATACATGTTGAGATTAAAAGTGAAAATATGAATTTCTGGAAAATATAGAATATAGAAAAATCTAGTAAGCAATGACTCTTTACAAAAATATGTGTATATAAATACTGTATGACTTTTCATTACTATTAACATATTTACATAATTACATATTTACAATATGTGCAAATGTACAAAGAAACAAGAAATAGAAAGAAACAGAAATAATTTCAAAAGCTTTTTTCTGTTCATCATTTATATAAGAAATAAATTCTAAAAGTAACTGCATTCATATCTATCCATTTAAAATATGGAACATTTAAATTTCAACATTTCTTTTTGCTAAAGATAAAGATAGTTTCTATTTTGCTGTCAGTCTGATTTTATCCATGATTTTTTTGACAAATTTTAACAATGAAATAAAATTAACTTATAAAAATACAAATACAATGACCATATAATTTATCGAATGGAAATTATTATGGCTGTACCATGAACATATCTGACCCTCATTACAAATCAATGTTCACATACAATCTCAAACAAGTATATTTTTGATAAATCAAAAGAGTTGCCTCTGCTAAGATATTAATCATCAGATTAAAATAATATCTCCATTCAACTTTACATTAACTAGTGGAATAAAACTTGGTCATCAATAGAACTGAAAAATGTTCCCTTTTAAAACTAAAGGCTCTAAAGAGCCTGTGTCGCTCACCTTGGTCAACAAAGGACACAGATGGATTCATGACAAAATTGTGTTTTGGTAATGGTGATGTGTTTTTAGATTTTACTTTACTTGACATTCTAGCTGCTTACAATTATCTCTATCTATAATGAACTTGGCTCAGTAGTTTCAGTGGAAAATGTTTGTGAAAATCTACAAATTTTATGAAAATTGTTAAAAATTTACTATGAAGGGCAATAACTCCTTAGGGGGTCAATTGACCATTTTGGTCGTATTGACTTATTTTTAGGTCTTACTTTGCTGAACATTATTGCTGTTTAAAGTTTATCTCAATCTATTATAGTATTCAAGGTAATAACCAAAAACAGCAAAATTTCCTTAAAATTACCAATTCAGGGGCAGCAACCTAACAACAGGTTGTCCGATTCATCTGAAAATTTCAGGGCTGATAGATCTTGACCTGATAAACAATTTTACTCCGATCAGATTTGCTCTAAATGCTTTGGTTTTTGAGTTATAAGCCAAAAACTGCATTTTACCCCTATGTTCTATTTTTAGCCATGGTGGCATCTTTGTTGGTTGGCCAAGTTACCGGACACATTTTTAAAACTAGATACCCCAATGATTATTATGGCCAAGTTTGGTTTAATTTGGCCAAGTAGTTTCAGAGGAGAAGATTTTTCTAAAAGATAATCAAGATTTACGAAAAATGGTTAAAAATTGACTATAAAGGGCAATAACTCCTAAAGGGGTCAACTGACCATTTCGGTCACATTGACTTATTTGTAAATCTTACTTTGCTGAACATTATTGCTGTTCATAGTTTATCTCTATCTATAATAATATTCAAGATAATAACCAAAAACAGCAAAATTTCCATGAAATTACCAATTCAGGTGCAGCAACCCAACAACGGGTTGCCCAATTCATCTGAAAATTTCAGGACAGATAGATCTTGACCTGATAAACAATTTTACTCTGTCAGATTTGCTCTTAATGCTTTGGTTTTTGAGTTATAAGCCAAAAACTGTATTTTACCCCATGTTCTATTTTTAGCCATGGCGGCCATCTTGGTTGGTTGGCCGGGTCACCGAACCCATTTTTTAAACTACATACCCCAATGATGATTGTGGCCAAGTTTGGTTAAATTTAGCCCAGTAGTTTCAGAGGAGAAGATTTTTGTAAAAGTTAACAACAACGACGGACGACGGACGCAAAGTGATGGGCCAGGTGAGATAAAAAAACAAGTTTTAGCACAAAAGTTGTGTTAAGAATAAAGAATTTTTTAAATGTATATCTAAACATCTATAAAACTTTAGAAAAGACTGGTCAGACTCAAAATAAACGAAAACAGCAATATGGTAGTTAAAATTCATGATACATGCTATTTTCAGCTGTCACGAAAAAAAAGAAGAAATATCTGTTAAAATACAAAGACTTATGATGATGATATGATAATGTCTAAAGACAAGGCCTCTAAATTTATAAATAGTTACTGAATGCTTTTCAGGTAATGCCTTATGAAGAAATATCAGAATGACATGAAGAATTAGTGTAGTTTGAAAACAAATATGGATATGGAAATTTACATCAAATACCTGAATCTAAAAACTAACTGAACACATTAAGGTAGGATGGAAATTTCCTTTAAAATACTAATATAACTGACGAAAAAAATTTGTAAAATAAATGAAGCACTAAATGTGCTAGTAATGAATTGCGATATTGATTAAAAAAAATATTGGTATCCCTTCAAAATTGGTTATGGTAAAAATAAGGGAAGTTTATATTGGCTTTACCTTCCAATGTGCAGTAGAAAAATAATTCAATTAACTGTGTTGAGACTTGTCTAATATATTATATAGAATATATTCCCCAGAAAGGAGAAATTTAACAAAACTGAAAGTTTATTACCATCATTCAATTACATTAAAATAAAACATTTGTATTTTTTTAAACAGCATTTCTTTAACAGACTTAAATTCAATAAAAAGGTTTAATTGGAAAATGATAGAAGGTACAAAAAAGTATCTGACTTGTGTTATTTTGGTCAGTAATAAAAAACCAATAGTAAATTATAGACTACCAGTACATATTCAATAGGCAAAACAAACATTAGAACAAACAATTATACCAAAGGAAATTGCCAAAGAAATTTGATTGGTTGTAATTTAATTAAAGGATGCATTTTGTATAAAATATTACCATCTAGATATTTTATAATATGCATGATTGGTTCATTGTATTTGAAGCAAAAATGTAAAAACACTACATTATATACACAATTCTACATTGATATTTACAAAGCTTTAAAAAATATTTAGGTTTAAACTAAATTTTAATGCCATTTTTGAAGTCCTACTGGCCATTAAAACAACCAAAAAGATCTGTTGTGCCTCAAGTTCTAAACATAATAAGTTGGGTTGGTTGAATTTTAAATGTTCTGAAAAAAGTTGAAAACAATATTTGTACAAAAAATAGACATTCATTGGTTATTTTTGTTCTAAACAATGAAGCACTTTAAGAAATATCTAGATTTATATACCGAGAGTCACTATTTCACCAGTGTCCGTACTATGCGAGTTCATAATAACATTTTTTAGCACACAGTATAATGTTTTGCACTTAATTTGCATTAACTAGAATGCCCCAAACCTAGATTACTACAGTATTGTAAACATTTGAGTTAATGTTTATACCATTTCAATGTTATTTATTTACATCAGCTAACCAAGTTTCCGATTAGATACAACAATTATAAATAAATATATACAATTCATATTTATGGCATTAAAAATTATCTACATCAGGCTGAGCTAGTAACCACATTTAAAAAACTGTAAATTAAAAAAAATACATAAAAACATGTATTCTTATTAAAAAGAATGTCAGAATCAAGAAATGGAGATTTCAGCAGGTGGATATTGGTATTAGTAAATGATAGATTTATTTTATTTATGAACAGATGTTTATGTATCTGAAATTGCTGCCTTTTAAATTGCTTGATTCTTATTGTAAATTGAATAATGCATGATGGCTAGAATTATTTATAACAGCAAATTGTCCCCTTTAAAATGAAATTATAAGATTTTTGAATAAAAGCCACAGATTTATTTTAGTTTTCTTAAAAATCTATTTGATATAGTTAAATAATACAATATATTACTCTTTTTCTTTTTTTTCCAATTGTATGACTGAAATTAGTCCATAACAACATGAAAAATATGACAACATTAAATAGATACATCGTAGTTCATTTAGGAAAACACTCGATAATTAATATAATAAAAATAGTTCATTCTGGAATTTTAAAAATAATGTTAAAAATGTACATGTACATGTTGTATAAAAGTTTATTATTAAAATTGCATATCAAAATTACTTAAGGCATGTAAGGAGGCTCGCGGGTATAAAATTTTCAGAAAAAAAAAACACCATTTATTTTTTATTACAAATTTTATTAAGGGAGTTCGCTTCTCAGTTTCAAAGTAATTAACTTTTCAAAACACTAGTTTATATAGATAGGGGATTAATAAAGGAATCCAAAGAGCAAAAAAAATATATAGGTCACCTTGCTTGTTTTCGAGATATTAGCCATTGAAATTTTGGCGGGAAAATATTCTCTCTTGACTTTTCATAGCTTTATCATTGACAAGTTGAAGTTCTCAAAAACTGTTAAAAAGTAATTAAAATTTTATAAGACTTTTACAGATGGCTTATCATTATACATGTAAAAGATTTATAAAAAGAAAATTGGGGGTCACCGGGCAAATTTTTTCAAGGCATTCAAATGGATAAAACCAGATGATTCCGAAAATCTGACAATAAATCTAAAACATGACAAGCCAGCTTCCTTAATTACCTTTAGTAGTTGTTACTTTATCATATGGTACAAAAATGATTCCAAAAATTCAATACTTGTTGGCCCCAGGTGACTTTTAAAATGTAGATATCGTTGAAAAAACTCCAAGTTATCTCCCTTTGGTGCAAAAATGCCATAAATTTAAAATATCTTTTTTAACTCATCAGTGACCTATATTTTTTATTGTTGTTTTCGAATAAGCTGTACATAAACTAAATAATTGTAAATTTAAGCAAATTCTGTAATTTAGATTTTTTTTATTTCGATATTACCGCTATTTCTCCTATTAGTTCAACAGAAATAAAGGACATTAACAAAAATGTTTGTTTCTTTCGAAGGCAGATTGTGAGCGTAAATGAACGGTGACCTCCTTTTTTATTTCATTTTTCTATTTAGTATAAGATAAAGTTCATTAATAGAAAAATATAGCGAAATCCTATATTAAATAAAAAATTTGATTTAGACCCGCGAGCCCCCTTAAGACAATTATTAATCAAATATATAACAGATACTTCAAAACCATGATAAAGTAAATGCATTAAAAAAAAAGTGCTGACTTCAGTAACAATCTTAACAACATCAACTAATAAATACTTAAAGTTTAACTTAAAACCTGCCCAGCAGATATTTTTATGACAAATTACAAATGTATTTGGTTTGATAAACATTTTTCATAGTGCATTTAAATGAACAAATAAAGCAAAACACAAAATAAATTGATAATATAAAATGTCTGTACACCGGGTGACTTCATGATGATGAGGGTTTCTTGCTTGATTCTGCTGCCTCTTGTCTCTGGTTCACAGTTAGTAACCTTCAATGAAAAAAAATACATGTACATGTGATGTTGTCATAGTTATATATATAATATTCAAGGTTTGAACATAGTTTTCAATTTAGACTTGTTTAATATTCATATCATGTATATACATTTCGTATTTTGTTATTATATGAACTTATACTATATATATGTTGTGTACAAGTTGTTATGTTGTACAAATTTAATTTGTACAGATTTTTTTGTACAAGTAATCAGTGTTTTAGGAACGGCTTAACAAAAATGGACAATGCAAGCACAGTCTTTTGTTTTGCATATTTCTATCATATTTCCACAACTACATGATACAGTCTAATACTGAACCTGATACAAAAACAACATTAGAAGAACGTTAACACAAAAGACATTTTATGGATGTGATTTTGGTATAAAGAGAAAAAAAAAATTAGAATATAAACCATTCAGGTGTCATCATTTCCACTTTGATGACAAGGAGAATAGCACTAAATGTAAGGTTCACGTACAATGTATATAAATTCAAATTTTAAGACAATAAACTTATACATTTTAGAAGATAAACTTTCATCACCTGGTGCAAAAAGGTATTTTATACATTATATAATATTACTAAAACTAAGCATGCTAAGGTTGCAACTGCTTCTTTAGACATATTTGGCTATAGATACACTGTTTAGGCCCGTTTTGTTTTGATGTTCACTATGATTACAGAGGTCTTTGATATCTGTCATTCTTCTCAAGAATATTTGCATCTCATGAACATGGTGACCATTATAAAACGAGGGTGGTAAAAGGGGGGGGGGGGGGGTTCAATCATATACACAGAAACACATGAAAGAAAAATCCAAAAAACGTTGCATCAAAAAAGAAAAATTGGGAAAAACGAAGCACGAGAAACAAAATGTAAATATTCAGCAAAAAGTACTAAAAGTTAGGACTCTGTCGTTCTTGGAGATTAAGCAGTCATTATCAATGGACATAACAACCCTGTCGACATATTTGAGCATCCGCAAGTTGATTCATAGTCATTTGATAGCGATTAACATCTTGGGAAAGCATAATTTAAAACAAGAATGTGTCCATAGTACACTGATGCCCAATCCACACCATCATTTTCTATGTTCAGTGGACCGTGAAAATGGGTTAAATCTCGAAATTTGGCATTAAATTAAGAAAGATCATTTCATTGGAAACATGTGTACTAAGTTTCAAGTTAATTGGACTTCAACTTTCTCAAAAACTACTACGACCAAAAACAATAACCTGACACAGGACAGACGGACAGATTAATGGATGGACAAACGCACAGATCAGAAAATATAATGCCCATAAATGGAGCATAACAATCTCGGGAGTGACTTTGAATTTAGTAAAATATGTATATCAGCCATCTACTTGTAAATCGAATTCCTTAATTTGAAAATGGCTTTTAGACACAACCACCCATAAGGTGTCTGCCCATGGACATACACACTATCATATGATGTCCCATTCTGACCTTTTGTGACTTCTAAATTATGCATCATTATCATATTATATGTGAATATTATTCCTCATTAAATCATAAGGCCAAAATTAAAAATATGTTTGTTTCCCTTCCCCCAAGCTGGGTCTAAAATAACATGAATAAGCCCCCATGTCAAAAAATTATTTTCCACAAAAAAATTGAAATTATTTTTATTCCCGAAAATAATTCTTTTCCATTTCTGAAAAGTGCTTGAACAATAAATTGTTGTATGCAAAAGGATCGATTATCTAAATAAATACACTTAAATTGAGCACAAACAACTGATAAGTGGCCTAGACTGGACCAGTCAAACCATTCTTGACATCCAGTTAAAAAAAAAAAAAAAAAAAAAAAAAAAAAAACTGCCTTCCTTGTCTGTTTACAAAGGGTAGATCTGGGGAGGGGAAACAGAAATTCTTTTAAATGTGGCCTAAGCTTGTGCAATTTGATAAATAAACTGGGTACAATATTTATAATTTTTATCAAAATACTTGCAAAAACCCTAAATAATTATTTATTTTCTATAACTTGTTCATCTTTCTGTTTCCAATATATTTACTACAACTTTGATAATGACATAATTTCTTTAAATAACATACATGTACATGTAATACTAGTTATTTGCTTATGCAAGTGGAAACAAACAGCAAAGGAATTCTAATTATCAAATCAACATTTTCTCTCGATTATCATGATATGAAATACATGTAAGACTGCTATATATAACATCATCATTTTATAGACTTAAGAAATTCAAATGTACATGTACTTACATGTTTTTTAACTCCTGTAACTGTTGAAACAGATCTTGGTTTACTTTGTCCTGAGATTGTACTTTATCATTTAAATCCCTGATCATTTTATCTTGTTCACTGATATGTTTATTTTGACTCAAATTGTCACTTCTCAATCTTTCCATTTCATCTTTTTTGCTTTCTAGTCCTTTTTCTACATTAGCAAGTCTTTCACTTGTAGCACTCATTTCAACATGTAACTCATCAATGACTAGACATTGTTTTTTAAGCTGCCTTTCTTTTTCTTCACATAGTTCTTGTTTCTCTTGGAGATCCCTATAAAGTTTTTTATTCATGCACTTCATGTCTTTTATTTTACCATCTTTCTGTTCTATGGTAGTATCTCTTTGTTTTATGGTAGTGTCTTTTTCAAAAACTTCTTCACTCAACTGATTTATGGTAGTGTCTTTTTCCACTACTTCTACACTCAACTGATTTATGGTAGTGTCTTTTTCAGAAACTTCAGAACTCAACTGATTTATGGTAGTATCTTTCTGTTTTATGGTAGTGTCTTTTTCAGCTACTTCTACACTCAACTGAACAATTTCTTTGTCAAGACCAACAATCTGCATGTCCTTTCTTCTATTATCTTGATGTAATCTGTCACATCTTGAAGTAACTTGAGTATTTGCTCCAATGAGCCTTGCACACTCAGTTTGCAATAGCCCATTATTAGTAACGTGTTGTATGTTTATTGTGTTTAATTGTTCAGCAGTTTCTATAGCCTGTTCAAATCTTCGCTGTAAGTTCACACGGTCTGTAATCAGATTCTGTAGCTGGTTCTGTTGTTCTGTTGACACATGCACAGCATGATCCAAGGCCAATCTAAAGTTTTCTTGGTTTAAATTCAGGTTACTGTTGTCTGATTCTAGGTCTATGTTTTTCTGGTGCATTTCAACTGAAATAAATAAACTATCCTATATAAAACTGAACAAGACATAATTTGGTACATTTGTATAAGTAAAAGTATGCTTTACATCTTCATAAATATAGTTAAAATATCATCGTACAGTTTATATTAAATTTTATTTGTCTTATTTAAGGTGGTACATAGCACTTCAGGCAGATAACTCAACTGTAAAAATCAGTTGAATGTTTTAATCATATTCTACGTTTTTCTCTTTATACTTAAAATTAAAAATATATTAAAACCTTTACAAGAATATGCAAAGGCGCAGTAATCTTTTAAATCTTGTTCCACTTTGCCTTATTTTTGATAATAAAACAGTGAAGCCAAGAGAGCAAGATATTCTGATGATCTGCATATTGAAATTGTTGTAAGAATAAAATGGTTTTGTTGTAGGAGACACTCAATCAGAATACAGTAAAGTCATAAGAAAAAACTTGGAGTATAAAAACCAAGAAATTTGAAGTTAAAAAATTAGTTCAAATCATGCTTTTGTTTGCTATAAAAGGTGAAATCTTTATTTTCTGAAAACCACGAAGTTGTTACCATGCCATGTTACAAACTTTGTAAGATTATTTCATATCTATACCATCATGACCATATTTTGACCTAAATAAGGCTTTCAGTTAATAAAACATGGGAGATTATTCATTAGACAAACCTAGACAATTCTTCCTTGGCCTACCTTGCCACTGTAGAATGAAAACTCTAAAGTCTCTTAAAGCAGGTATTCTTCCTGAAATAAAGATAATATTTGATTAGTTCAACATATAGGCCAAACTGATGCATAAAATTAACTATAACCTATTATACAGATTGTCTAAGCATTAGTGGCTCAGTCAGAGCTTAAGCAGTCTTTTTCATTTAATATGAGTAATACAAAAATTCTAACATCTACACTGGTCATTTGGTCTAGTAACAGATGCAACTTTGGACATTACCACATATCTGACTGACCTTGGGAATGACTGATACCATTCAAATTTCATTTTGAAAGTCATATAAATCCATGAAATAAAATAACTTGGTTCTTAGTGTCCTTTAGAATAGGCAATTTCTTTTTATTGAAATTGTTGTGAATTTACTCATTGTCCACATATATTTCAACTATCCAAGCATTCAATCATATACCCAATTGTTAACCCCAAAATCATCACAGGATAAAAATTATAATCAAACTTTCACAAAAAACAAATACAAAAAAAATATTCCAACTGAAAAACAAATATGAAGAACTGTGTTTTATTGTTCAACTGTACATAATTTTAAATTAAAATTGTTTTTTAAAAAGATAATCAAATGGGTCCAGCAAGCTATCATACTTTTTACTAATAATATCATATAATAACTTTAACAATAGTACATTGTCACATGATGAAATAAAGTAAAATGTATGATATAAGGTCAGGTTTTCACCTTGGATTAAAAAATCCAAGAATATTATATTTATCAATTGTAGATAGCCTCCAGATTTTCCAAAGACTTTAATTTTGTCAGATATCAATATTTAAATCTTTTGAATCATGTCTATCCGCCTTAAAACTATTTGCATTAAATGTTAACACTTCTTATCTAAGTTTTTGATGCAAAACTCTAAAACTGTGTACACCTTATTTTGAGATCAAAATTAGTAGAATATATTTTTAACGGATTTCTGGAATTTGAATATTTTTTTTGCATTTCAAGGACCAGATAATGGTTTTTATCATACCTCCTGCTTTAAATTTTAGACTTGATTGATACCTGCACATCATTAAATAAATTGTCCAACTGAATGTCAATAAAAACAACTGAACCCAACATATAAAAATTAATTATTGTTTTCTTATTCATGAAAACTATACTGTGTCTGAGAAGCAAATCAGTAAGTTAAACTTACATATAAAGAATGGAAACCAAAAAAAGATTTTTTAAAATAACAACGAGTGTATGATACAACTATCATTTCAGAGATAACCAAAGATTGAAATGAAAATAATATGAAAATGTTACCATGTCTTGCAAAGTATTCATCATAAGCCAACTGCAAGTCTTCAGGCGAATAATTCTCCTCTAGAAAGTTTTTGTGGTTATTTTTTTCTACTGAGGGTAATGTTGACCAATCTACAAATAAAGAAAAATTTAAAATCAATATTTTTTAAAAAGAAACCTATATCCTTCCAAGTCATTCAAAGGGAGATAATTTCAATATTATGCTCTAAATTGTTTTTACATTGTTTTCAAAAATATATTATTCTAAGAATTTATAATTAAAGCTTAAATGATGATTTACTGCCACTTAATAGTCACCAGAAGAAGCTATTCTGTGTACCTGTGTTTCTTAGAAATTGATTCATTTGTAATTTATAATCCATTTGAAATTTCTGTGTATAATTGTTGTTTGGTATTTTATGGGAAGTTCTAAAAAACTGGCAAAAATTGTGTGAAAACACTTCCTGAATTGTAGCTGAATCTTGTAGTGTAAACAAATTTTGTTTAAGTTGAAGTATTGATAAGTTCTAGTGAATCCCAATTCGTTCAATGCATATTTTAAAACTTTCAGTTCAACAAGTTTATTATAGAATCCCCCTTGTAGTAAAAAAGATACAAATGTGGAAGTACATTTTTACATCCTCTTTTATTCACATCACAAATATTAAAGTTGACCATTTCTTTCAGTGCATGACATTAAGTTTTTGTTAGAAATACAATTTAAATCAGTAGGTGTGTATAACAATTAAGTTTAATAATTTTATCAAAACTTTTGAAGATAAATTAAGAAAAACATAGTTTTGGTGAGAATCAAAGAATGAATTAAAGAATAAAATTCAAATACCCGATAATTTCTCAAACAGTGATCCATCATCTGTTGCTATGGTGGTTAGATGACATTCATCACCCCTTGTGCTTAGAGATCTCTGATGAATGGTGTTTTCTATAAACTCTTGTATATCAGCAATCAGTCTGAAATCTTTAGGCAATTCACCTAGAAAAAGACTTGAAACTGAATATATATCTTACAATCTTACATTGTATCGTTACATTAATTAGTTTTGATAATGATGACGAATATTTATATGTTTAAACCAAAGAATTTCATGAACAACATTTAAAACATCTAACCAATTGTCTTTCATTGTCAGTTTTATATAGCAACACTATATAAAACTTTTATTTCATACAAAAATGCATATGCATTCACTTATATTTTGGATGCAGTAATATGCAAGCTTTTAAAATAAATAACATTATTACACTACTTCAACTGCTCCACCATAAATGCCTAACAAGGGAGATAATTTACAAAATTTATATTTATCATGAACATGCAACTATAAATATTGGATGAATGCCTGTCAACAGGCAGAATTTACTGATGATATATTTTTTCATCAATTTGAACAGTCTTACAGAACTTGTAATAAATAAATTATTAATACAAAGCAAACAAACCAGTAAATGACTTTATCAACTCAATGGTCTTTACTGCTTTCTCTTTTGTCCTGTTACTTGTATCTTGTTCAATTTCTGTCAATATAAATATATGAATTGAATAAACAAATTTCTGACAATAACATTATAACCACAGAAAATCATTCAGTCATGTCAGAGCACCTTAATTTTTATTTATCTTTTTTTCCATAATGATTATTATTTTTATCATGTTTATGGGTACTTATAATTACATGGATTTCAATTTTGATAAGTCAAAATATGATCAACTAGACATACAACAATTGAGGATAAAAGATGTGGTAAGAGTGCCCATGAGACAACTCTCCATCTAAGTCACAATACGTAAAAAGCTAACCTTTATAGGTCAAAGTACAGCCTTAAAAACAGGGACTTGGCTCAAGTCAAACAGCAAGCTATAAAGGTTCCCAAACTAGTATATATAAAACCATTCAAACAGACAACCAACCGTCTAGATCATTACATGTATCTATAATACTAAAATTACGAGGTCCAATTTGTCAGCCGTCATCGAGTAAAAACGACATATCAAAGAATTCAACTCTGTATAGAACTTATATAGGACAATGGTGTAGATTAAAAATTACACCACTCCAGACCCTTTTGTTTTCCACATAATTAATATTGCCAATAATTAACAAGTTCCGGGTCATATCCGATACCGATACCAATAGTATATTCACCTGTTAGCTATTACCTTATCTGTACGTTCCGCATTTGACAGGCGCACCACCAAACGGTGTATTTCGGATTTTGCTATATACACGGGTCATAATCAAAGGGCTGAAAATACTCCATTCCTGGATAGCCAGGACCTTTTGTTTTCCAAATAATTAATATTACCAATAATTGATAAGTTCCAGGTCGACGGGTTCAAACAGAAAGATTTGAAAGCAAAAAAACCTGTGTATCTCATAATCGACATGACTTTATCAGATGACAATACCAATTACTAAAATAAGGCTTCGGCATAGTTATATACTTTAAGTCAGTCACGGACCCGCGATATCACGGGTGTGTACTTGTCTATATAAAAATTGAGCATGTCTTTACAGCTATGAGTACTCATGATCCTATATACTATTGTACTATTTACTTATATTTCATTTTACAAGTTTATTTGTTTCTGTTTATGATGTATTTAGACACAGAATCTGCTCATGGCTGAATGTGTACTAATTAAAACTTTGGTCTGGGAGGAGATGATACATTTATCAGTTGTAAGAAGCTTTGAACTAGCTTTCAGTTAAGGAGTACTCTTTTAATGGTGCTTCATGTCTATTGTTTTCTGTGCTTTGTAATGATCTATTAAGTAATGCCATTTGCAACTATTAAATTGAAAATTTGTTCTAATGTACATGTTGTGCTGTTACATTTTGTACATCACTGCCCAAGGTTAAGGAAAGGGATGAGCAGTTACAAACATACATTTATATAACCCTCCTCATTCTTCTTTGTGTGTGTCCCAAGTTAGGTTGCATTTATTTCTATAGATCTGTGGTATTTGTTTTTCGTAAAACGAATTGTTATAAACTATATAAAAGCTATATGATATTGGTTTTTCTCATGGTTGAAGGCTGTATAGTGAGCTCAAGATAAGGTTACTTACATGTATATCCACATTTTATGGACTCTGGTGCAAACTTGTTACATTGAAAATCATACCACATCCCTTTATTTAATATACAAATATAAATACATGTATACATAACTCATGAACTCAATGTTGTACCCGTTTGGAACACAAATACTACAGTACAAGTTAACAATGTAGTTGTATATTTCAAATTCGTGTTAAGTATTTATTTACTTAAATGATCTCAGTTAGCTATATATAGGGGTAATACTTTTGCAAGTCATTTCTATTTATTTGAAGATGCAAGTTATACATGTACATGTATTTACTTGTTTAAGTATAAATTTTTATTTCATATATAAAGTTTGAATTATTTCCCCTTAATCATCTGGTTTTCTAATAAATTTTCAAAAAGAGTCCAATCTTTTACCTTTAGAACCAAAGAATTTACAAAGAAGTCTATTCAGCACAGAGGTAAAGTAAGGCTTCCAAAAATTGCTACCTATGGGCTTGTAAACGAGCAGTTTTTTGTCCATGAAATGATGCATAGTAAAGACAGCTTTTGATGACAGACAATTTTAAAACACTCCAGTAGAGCAATGTACAAATGTGTAGTCAGGAAAAATTCAAGAAAAGAAGGAAATAAAAAAATTAGCTGTTAGAATGTCTAAAAATGAAACTTTTCCTCCAAAATAATTTACCTACATTGTACAT
Organism: Mytilus edulis; assembly: GCA_019925275.1. Lineage (NCBI taxonomy): Eukaryota > Metazoa > Mollusca > Bivalvia > Mytilida > Mytilidae > Mytilus > Mytilus edulis. The sequence goes on from CM034356.1 coordinate 76,442,180, forward strand.
GTACATCAGTAAATAAATGACCATTGTATAAGTTTTCCCCCTGTCAGACTGGATGTATGACATCTGTATAAATTTATAGCCTGCAGGATATGGCAAGATGAAAATGGAACATGTCCCCACCTTGTACGCTAGCTTATATTTGGGATTATATTCTTCTGTGTTCCCACAGAGATTAGATTGGGTCTTCTTTGAATGTACCATTGAAAGGAACATCCTGAATTGGTCCCAGTTTAGAACTCAACCCTTTCCTCCATAATGACGCCTTTTGACGCCACCCCCTTACTCCATAATGACGCCTTTTGACGCCTGTGTAGTACCTCAGTTGAAACACTTTGACTACAAAGTGTCTGCAGTTGACTTAATAAAATTTGTATCCAATATGAAAAGGAATATCATAGGAATATCTGACTTAAATTTATTTGATGAAATAGTTGTTTTTCGCAATGCCTAAATACTTTAAAGCATACATGTATGTTCAGCATTTTATTAAAAAAATCCTATGGGAATCAAGTATGCAAAAAAAGAATTCAATGGAGGAAAGGGTTTTAAGGTGTTCTCTTTGAATTTTATAAATAATAAGCTGAAATAGAAACCAAAGAGTTCATGGGGGTAATATTTGCTACGTATTAGGGTTCATTTTTCATATGATCTCTCTATTTAGCATTTGACGTAGAGGACTGTAGCTTTCATTGCCTACCAGTGAAGCGCAGGTTCGGCGGTTTGTAGGTTCATCTTGCCATATCTTGTCTGCACAAAAAATTTAATACTGTTACATAGCCATATCATTCCAAATTCTTTGTTGATTACATTATATATTTATCTTTGAAAACAAAAGGAGCCAGATTTATACATTTCACACATACTATTATGGTAAGAGAAAGGGTTTGATCGCACATGAGACATAATTAAGAAGAAAGCAAAAATTTGTTGATTGCCCATGAGACATGTACAATGTATATAATATGAAGCAGTTCTGATCTTTGATTGATCAATTATTTGTTTCCCCACGGTTTGTGTAGGTGATCTCTTCTTACATTTTATAAAATAAGATGAGTAGTCTTTCCTAGCAATTTTTATAAAATTATCTTGATTTATGAGTACTTTGAAAAGGTATGATTTCATGGTATGACACCTCTAAAACAATAATTTGGAATTGGGAAATTTTATATCCAAAGCTTTACTGCTTAAGAGGGTGTCCATGGAAAAACCAGGCAGTGGATGGCACATGACATATTTTGTTTTCAAAATTTGTTCATCTATTTCATATCACAAATTCATTCTTTCTCAAAGTTAAATTTTGTTTTTTCATTAACTGCAACAAATAAAGAGAAAAAAAATACATAGAAAGCAACTCAATGTACATACATGTATCATTTGAAGAATGCTTTTAATTTACATTAACATTTAATTTGATTATACTGTACATCCTTTAGGTAAAAATCCTTTATTGTTAATTTATAATTAGGGGGCAGCTGAACCTGCATCCAAGTGCAGAAATTTCTCACTACATTAAAGACATATTGGTGGCCTTACACATTCCTCTTTTCCATTCTCTTTTTACATAACACTTAAAATAATATGGGTATTGTACATTTTGTGGTATTTCTACCAACCAATTAACAAAAACATGGTTAGCTGACTTTCTGAAAAAATATTCAAGAAAAAAGTTCAGGAAAAGAACAGTAACTCTAAAATTATCTATAAGGGTCTAGTCCTAAAATTTTATATTCTTAAAATTTTTAGGGCATTTTTCTTTAGAAAATTTTACGTTAATTTATCAATTCTCATGACATTTCTAATTTTTCTCTATTTATTATTTTTCTGCCATTATTTTGTGAATTTTATACAGATCCTCATTATTGACAAAATTAAGAACCCCTTAATAGTTTTACAGTATATTCATAATATTGACATTTTTGTATTAAACAACTTGCAGATGCATTTTATTTTGAGTGTATTTTTACAAACTGAATTGAAAGGTAGGCCTACACTGAAATCTATTTGTTAACCATGTTTACTGGTTAAAAATTTCATGTGTATTAACTTCTATTAAAGTATGTGTCACAGACATACTAACAGTAACATGAAAATAAAGTTTGTGCTTGGGAAAAGAGCCTAAAAAAATAAATAATAACTCCCAAATAATTTATTAAATAACAAATATAAACACAGGAACCCTTAGTCAAGTTAATGCACAAAGAATATGTGAATTGTGGATGATCCTAGTTTGTATCTATATTGATCTTGTTCAGCTGAAATAATTGCTTAAATTAAGCGTTTGAAGGGACTGTGTATAATTTAGATTTAAGCATGGGAACAGTATTTTTCGGCTTTTACCGCAAGTAAGTTGGTGGTTTTCAATCATTTGCATTCATAAAATACATTAAATTTTAATGGCATTTGATGCATACAAGTCATATGAACCATATGCGTATCTTTAACCGCATAGAATCTCATAATAAGCTGTATATAATGATAAATAGGGGTAACACTATTTTTCTAAAAAAAGAATAACAAACCAGACGCCATTTTCTATCGGGAATTTTGTGATAAATATAAGAACCAACAAATAAATTTAGCATCATCAACAACGGCCAGATATAACCTAGCACCATAAAGGGTTTTAGCTGAGACGAATTCTGAGCATCCTCATGGTGTTTTTGATTTTGTATAAAACTAAGTCTAGGCTTCTGTTCTACGTTTATTACCAGTAAAAAAAATTAATTCTGAAATAGCAATATAACATGAACATGCACTTTTGATGTATTATCTATACTGAACCATTTTGAATATAAAAAGTAGATGAATTTTATTTCAACTCTTGACTGTGATACAATGATTTGTCTTTAGGCAAGGTACAAACAATTTAATTCTATCATCAACAACCAGATACAATGAATTTATATCAGTTTTCACCACCTATTGTTTAATAAAAAAAAAAAACACTTTTGTTTGGCTAGTCAAGCATTAGGGCTAAAACAATGTAGACCCAATGTAATGTGTCACCTACTGATATATGATCATACGTTTAAATGAAATTAGATACATTGGCATACATAAACACACTATGGCATACATAAACACGTACATGTGACTTGGTGAGTAAACATCTATCATATGAAATATTTCAGGCATTCATCTTTTCTTTAGCTCGATATGCATCCATCCAGTTTGATCGATACAACCGTTTATGTATTCAAATTTTCCTGAATAGATTTTAAGTTATTACTGCCATGTATTGCAAATTGTTTATCCATTCGGTCATTAACATTTATTGTAAATGCGTTTGTGCCAATAAAATATTGTCTTATTGTTAAGACAGGTATGTTTGAAAATAAATAGAAATGCACGTATTCATACCTTTATTGGCGTGATTTGTTTTTTATTCATATTTTATTTGCTAGTTTATACAATCACAAGTAAAATATATCAGAGAAAATATTTAAGAAAAGTTTTATTTATTACCTGGAAGCCTCCGATAGCCCGAAAGACCAACATTCTAGTTGTAAGACACTTGTTGGTCCAAAAATAAAGGCAACAGTAGTATACCGCTGTTCGAATAAATCGATTGAGAAAAGAAAAAAAAATCCGGGTTACAAACTTAAACTGAGGGAAACACATCAAATATAAGAGGAGAACTACGACAAAACAGAAACACATCATTAAAATATAACACAGACAGAAACGAACTATATATAACAATGGCCATTTTACTGTCTTGGTACATGACATTTTAAGAAAAAACAAATGTTGGGTTGAACCTAGTTTTGTGGCATGCCAAACCTCTCTCTTTAGTGGCAATGTTAATTATAACATTGAAATAACAACATTACATGAAAGGACTACAATACAAATAAATGGGAGAAAATATAGGACAGACTCGAAAACACACGAATATTAAGTGCAGTATTGCAAAGCATGTATGGAACGGATATGAACTCTGCGCCGGAGATTGAACAAAAGGTACAGGTTTATTTTAATACACCAGACGTGCGCTTCGTCCACATAAGACCAACCAGCGACGCTCAGATAAAAAAGTTCGAAAGCCAAAACAAATACAAAGCTTAAGAGCACTGAGGACCAAATGTTCCAAAAAAGTTGTGACCAACACGTCTAGGGTTTTCTGCCTGGGATAAGAACATCTTTATTATCCAGAATAATTCATATTTTTGCAAACAGTAAATGACCATATAAATAGAAATACATGATAAATCCGAAGTGGTGACTAACTACAGAATAGAAACGGATACATTACATAAAATATCCTAAACAAGCACATAAAAATACACAGCCGAGTTAGTCAAAGCCAATTCAACGATCAAAAGTGACGTCACATTTGAATTTCTAAAAAGATTTCCCAAAAATGAAATAGAATTAGGATATTTTTGAATTTTGAATTTAGGATAAAATTCAAGATTAAGATTTGTAATTCCTCAGTTCCACTAGGCCACGATCGCACTACGATCTGAGAAAAAAATGCAAATTTTGATGATCGTAGTACGACCGTGTAGATCGCAGTAAAGTCGTATCACGGTCGTGGTGAGGTCTTCAAGATCGTGAAGAACCCAACTTTGAACATGTTCAAAACAATCGTGGTGCGGTCGTGGCGAAATCAGGTCGTAGTGGAAGCGTAGTGAGAGCGCACTAAGATCGTAGTAAGATCGCAAAGGTCGCCGTACAATCGTAGCGAGGGCGTAGCGAAAGCGTGAATCTATTCGGAGAGATTGCGCTACGATCTCACAGCGACGTTATCACGACCTCACTACGACCATCACGTTCTCACCGCGACCCAACTACGCTTCCACTTTCACATTGTCGGGAGAAGAACATTCCAAACATATAATTGTTAATTATGATACATCGATTTTCCTGCAATTTTCAATTTTCAGGGGGTAATTATGAAACGTTTCAAGTAAACTTTTGGAAGTGAATGTCGGTCGGACAAATTCATCGAGGTCAAAAAATGAGAATTGAAATGAGGAATGTGTCAAAGAGACAACAACCGGACCAAAGGATAGAACACAACCGAAGGCCACAAGTAGGTATTTAACATAGCGAGAAAATCCCACGTCTTGAGGCAGGATTTGGCTAGCCCCTATTCATTATATGAATTTGTTAATTTAGACATTTCAAATTCATCTCCCATGCAACGCCATTCATATTGTTATGTAGTAATACAAATTGTTTTTTTTTATAGAATGAAGATTTTTTTTGTTGTAAAAAAATGGAATATGCCCACTACAAACGGATGCAGAAATTGTTTCAGTTATGTGGGAAGCCAGCCTTACTGAAAATATTAGACGAATATCTAAAAGAAAATATGTTATCGTTTTCGGTTTTACTTGATCGTCACAAACATCGTGTTCTACACCTATACAGACTACCGAGTTCTTGTTGTCCAAACGCCATCAACTGCAAGAGTCCAGAGAAGCTTCCGCTTGTCAGAAATCAATGGCTTATCTTGTACGACGACACAAAAAATCCACATTGTAACAAAGTCACGTGCGTGTGTAATGTTATAACGAACCATGTACGTGCATCTCATTTAGACTTTTACATACTTTCTTTATTGATGGTGACTTTCGTTGCCGGTAATTCAGACGTTATGCCCAGTATACGAGGTCTTCATCGAGAATGTAGACTCTGTGAATTTATGAGACCTAAGAAGATAAGCAACGAAGCATTTGAAACTAAATGGAAAAATGCGTCAGAATATCTTCGAAAACTTGGCGTTACTAAAAAACAGATTGAAGAGGTGAGAACAATGCCAGTAGAAGATATACCGGAATACGAGCAACCTGAAACATGTCAAGTGGTATTGTTTTTTATTTCTTAGATTAACTACATACCAATAATAAATACTTTCTTAAGGATTGCTTATCCAAACTATTCAGCACTTATTACTTCATTAAATAAAAATGCACCAGATTCTATTGAAAATACTGGTCGTTACCAGTCGTAAAACAAACGGACCAGCTTCAATGCACTCAATACATCGTCACCAAAGGAAATCTTTCGTGCCAGAACTCATTTGGGTATGAAAACAACTGATAATGGACAACTGAGAACACTTTCTTCAAATTTGAATATTATGCATTGAATTGCATAAAATTAAGTGCACACTGAAACTGTTGATGTTATGTCACATATACACCATAATGAGCGGCCTTTCCCTGAAAACGAAGAATCTACACTGCTGAGTTTTAAAAAAAAAATCATTCATATTTCCATTTTGAAAAGTTTTAACATAGTCTGCAGCCAAAAAATGGCAACTTAATTTATCCGGAAGCTGTTCTAACGTTATTTACAGAATCTCACGAAATATAAAATTGTTTTTAGGGTGTGCACATACTTTTCCGATTTAAGTTTGTATACTGTACCGATTTTTTAATGCTTTTCATGGTTTGAAAGTATTATTTTGTTTTTATTTCAGAAATGGAGACACCGCTTTCTCAAGTGTAGAATAGTGGCCTATATACTGGCTGTATCCTTTATGGCTTTTGCATTTGTACATCAAAGCTTTCTATTCTACTCAGACAAAACTAATATCCGTAAATCTTATTCGCTGAAACAGAAACTCATATAAAAGACATAAGACCTGGTTTATTTCTTAAAGCATACAATAACAACATACAATAAATATAAATAGTTATCAAGGTCAAGTGTTTAACCTTCAGCAGACGATTTAATTATCAAATATAGTGATTACTTTGTTTAGATTGTCACACTCAGAGGACATATAAAAGCTTAAAATAACTCTAAATGATCAAAATATTACATGGACAGGTTTTGAAAGTCAAGTTGAAGAAAGATTTGTATAGTCTATCTCCAAAATTAAAAAAAAAATGAATTAATACAGTCTCCGGACATCCTACTCATCTATTCTTTTACCCTCTTCAGTTTTCTTAATTATAGAATTTGTATGATTTTCCAAATGTAAAGAATCACAATCAATATTATTTCCGATTGAGACACGTGTCAATTTAGGTCATGACACACATCAATTAACCATTCTTAAATTAGGAGAAACTGTCTACATTTTATAGTTTATTCGACTTTAAAGTGTCTATTCAGTGGTTGCTATCTCCATGGTATACTTGTTTTGTTTGATTAGATTGAAGGCTGTTATATTTTGTTCTGTCTAATTTTGTATTATATGGCCTATTCGTAGCGTAAAGAAGTAGGGTTCTTGCCTATCGTACAGTGATATAGGAATTGTTTTCTTTCTCTGATCAGCACAGTTAAATAGCAATAGTACAGAAATAGTAACGTATTCTCCTGTTTAGATTTTTTGAAAAAAAACAGCTATACGATAATTCCATCAGAAAAGTTAATAACAATTTTACACAATGTCATATGTATAACTTACTATACAGTATTGGTTTTATTAATTTTCGAAGGATGTTTGATGTCTTTTTGTGCTGAACATCCTTGATTTTTGTTCTTTTGATGGAGAGTTGTCTTGTTGAAAACATCCCAGTTTTCATATTACATAACCTTAACATTATAACATTATAGCAGTATAGCAAACATAAAATTATAGTTAAGAAATAAAATTCATACAATGTAAAAAGAACCGACGTCACAACTTTCTTAACTTTAATACTTACAGACATTAGTAATTATTGGAGTTCCACTAGGTATTGGACTGGCTGTCGCTCTAACATGTAAGTTTACATATAATGTAAAAACCTCATCGTCACGGAATGAAAGCTAATTGATAAACATGTGTTATAAAATTGTTGTACAGCAGTTGGACATTTTAATTTTGAGTGTTAATAAAACTGTTATTTTTTATTCTGTTTTGTGTTTGAAGTTTTAAAACTTTTTTTTCATAATTATGTTGACTATAAATGTTGCATTATATGCCTCAAAAATGTATTTCCCTCCGTTTAGTCCATCATTTGGTTATATTCAATTTTGAAATCGCATTATTTTTTTAGGTTTTCACATAAAGATTATAAAATGCTTACATCTCATTGATATGAATGATTTGAGGATACCATTTGACATTCTGAAATGTTCCGAAAACAAGATCGTCATATTTCTCTATATTATTATATTGAGGAAATCATAGTTCCAGTAAATAAACTATTTGTAATTGGCCCCTTTTTATGCAGATTCGTTATGTTTTTGAATGCGTACTGTAATAACATTTCTAATTTTAAATGCAATGTTTCTCTCATTTCTTGATTTATTTTTCATGGGTAAAAACGTATCTAATATTTTATTTTTAATTTACCCTTTAAGGAAAAAGAGATAGAACAATGACGAACAAACAAAAAAGAAACAGTGGACTAGTTTATCTATTTCTTCATGAGAACACGACTGATTAGATCATGGATGATTTAGAAAAAGGCATTATTTCTTATTGCTTTTATTAACGGTATATGCAGCTTAAAACAATATAATGTGGAAAATGCAGTTTTATGTATAGAATTCAGAATCTATTTTATAAATACATTGTAATATTTAATAAAGACAACAGTAGTTTACCGCTGTTCATTAGTCATAAATCGATTAAACGAAAACAAATCAAGGTCAAACACAAAAAAAACCAACAAAAAACCCTGAAGGAACGCACATCAACTATGAAAGGAAAACAACGGAACAACAGAAAGACTAAACTGCTACAAAAACCAACGTCAATATACATAATCAGTTTAATTGAGGTCTTAAGCTGGCATGTCAGTAACTGCTTGTAGTCCTAGTTAATTTATGTATCATTGTAATTTTGGTTAGTTTCTTTTGTTACCTATTCTGACATCGGACTCGAACTTCGTTTGAACTGATTTTTACTGTACGTATTGTTGTGTATTTGTTGGGCCAGCTGAAGCACGCCTCCGGGAGCGGGAATTCTCGCTGCATTGAAGACCCATTGGTGGCTTTCGGCTGTTGTCTGCTCTTTGGTCGAGTTGCCTCTTTGATACATTCCCCGTTTCTATTCTCAGTTTTATAGAAACGCAATATTTGCATTACAGTATAAAAAAAAAGAACACGTACAATTTATATTGAGAAGATGGTAAGAAAACACAAGAATCTTTTAAAAATTGCAGGTGCTAAATTAAACTTCAGAATGATAATATCACATTTTAATCGAATTTGCCTTTTTCCGAATGAGGTTAATAGACATTTCAGATGGGTTGCATAATATAAACACAGTGGCCCATTTTACGCATCTACTTATGCGATGATTGTTGAAAGAACTTGTTAAGGAGTAATCGATATTAATGTTTTGCATATAAATAAAGGCAACAGTAGTATAACGCTGTTAGAAAGTCATAAATCGAAGCGAGAAAACAACGACAATGTAGCACGCACAGAAACGAACTATAAAATAACAACTGTTATAATAGACTAAATTAACGTGTAACTATTTCCTGGTTAATGAAAAAGTCGTAGAGTAACATTGTTATTTTATGAAAAGAGACAAACAGATACGCACTTATATTTAATCGTACTCAACCATCAAGTGTGATTTTTGACCTGCATACTCAGCAGATACCGAATTAAAGAGTGAAAAATACAGAAAAATTATATAATGCCAGTCAGCACAGCATTAGAGAGATATTTTGGCATTTGGCTTTAGATCGTTTCTGAAAAAAATATACCCAGTATAAGCGCTTTGGACACACCAAATTAATAAAAAGGTGTTATTTCCAGTTTAAAAAACAAATTTAAAAAAAGTTGAATTAAAACATTTACTGCAATTTCCTTCGGGGTGGAGCTTTTTATAGCTAAATAGGCTATTCAACTTGGTGGACACACGCCGGATCAATGCGCTACTTAAAAGTCATCATTAGTGTATAACATATTTATGTTTTGTTTTCAACATCATTTCAATAATTGAAAATAGCTAATAATATTAAGTAAAACATTATTAGCAATAACCATCATTGTAATAGAAATACAAAATATACAATTTTTTAAAGAAATCGTATCTGTAAAAAATAATTTACTGTATTTGTATGTCTGATTCAATCTATATGTACGAAATATTTAGTATTGTTTTAACAACAATGTATGTTAAACGTTCTGTTTCGCAAAGTACAAAAGATATTTTGTTTTCAAAACCATTGAAATAAATATGACATGATTGTCGAGGTCACGCTAAATTTATAACACACTTATTTTACGGTAAGTTTCAGTTTTAAAGTTAATAAGTTAACTTTTTATTTATCACTCTTTTTTATTGTATCAGAATTCAAAAAGTAAGAAGTCAAGCAACTTTATCCACGAGTCGTTAAAACGATTTATGAAATTGGTCTATCCATTACCTATAAGACACTTTGGACATTAAAAGTAATTTGAAAGTACATACTGTAAAAAGTGCTACCACAGGAAGGGGACAAATCTGTAAAATTCTTTCACTATCCAATGATGTAATATATTGATATCTATTATAATAAATAAAGAGCTGTAAAATGAGTGACAATCAGAAAACTATCATTCAAAGTATATACATGTATGTACAACCCATCCAAAATTGTTTTATTTATCTATGTACAGTAGCAAATGGGGGAAACTTTTCATAAAATGTTATATTCAATATCCTATTACTGATTGATTTTGATTCTTCTAAAATTTCGACCGAATTTTTTCAAGGCATTTAACGCCAATAAGTTCGATCTGATGGTATACTGAAAGTTTCAACTAATATGCTGCCTTGCCAGTAACCTATTTTTTTAAAGATGAATAATTACATTGGTTACCTTGATCACCAACGAGGATGAAGGATATCTTAATAGATCAAAACTCTAACAAATTTAAATTCTCTAATATGTTTACAGTGAAAAAGAATGCTTACAGATACAGAGTACTACGAGCGACTTCGGCTTCTGTTAGAGAGAGTTGTTTTACCATTTTGTAAAAGATTACTCAATAATTACTTACAATCACAATACCTGACGCTGTTTACATTTTTGGACAGAAACAAACATAGGATAATGCATTGTTTCCGCCATGATGCTTATTGCTGCTTCCAGAACAAATACAAATGTGTTTTAAATGAGACACAGACACTAAGTGAACGTGCGTGGGGTCGTATCTTTATGGAAGTCAGGACAAAAAAGTGTATTAAAGATGGTTGTATTTGTCATGTGTTAACAAAGAGTCGTCGAATGCCAAAATTCGACGTCGAAATCTTAACGTTTTTAATACGCGAATTCAATATTATAGAATTTAAAAAATTTCCCGCTTTAAAAGAACTCGAAAAATTCAGTGAATATTTCCACGAATTAGAAAATACAAGAGTAAAAAAAGACGAATATCTAAGAAATTGGAATACGGTTACAAATAGTTTATTAGTTCTTGGTTTAGAATCAACAGCAATAGATGAAGTAAAACGGACAATACCATCACCTATCCCAGTAAAGCAAGTAAGTATACAACATATATTAAGATAATTACGTTCTTAAATTCATTATTCATGATGAAGTTTTTGAATATCCTGCTGATATATAGAGTACTGAAACATTCCGGCTTCTCCTGTCTGTATCTTTATAAGGAAAAGGCCGGAGACATAGGAGCTAATCGATTGATGTGATAAATCTTTCAATTTGTTTCTACTTTTTTTTTAATTTAAATCTCGAGTGATTCCTAAAAGAACCGTATATAATTCCAATAAAAAGTATTTTTTTATCATATTGTTTACTGTGGCTTTTCTTATATTATATTCAGTACCTGTTGGTAAATAGAATTAAAAATAGCCAGTGCCCGATTATCATGGTAAGAAATGTCGAGTGATATATTATTGTGATTGTGTATATATTAAAAGAACATTTTATAATATAAAACGTGTCATTGCTTTTTTTGTTTTTTTCCCCGAATAATTTCTTTTTTTCTAATTAGATATTCACTAAGTAATCTTTATTTTCATTAACAGGACAGTATAATTGGACCTCTCTGTAGAGTTTTAATGATGGGATGTGTGGTATCCTTAATATAAAAAAGTCTTAAAATGAATATAAAACACACTCCGTGAAATATCTTGCTATTTAAATGTTACTTTAGAAACAGTTGGAATTTCTAGAGGTGTCCCAAAAAGCAAAATTAGTTACTTAATTGAGCACAGAATTTAAAACTTTGAACCATTTAGGATTGATTTTGACAATTTATAATTCCTTAAATTATCTAAAGATATTAATAATACTGGGAATTCCCATAGGAGGAGCAGTAGGATTGGCACTAGCTCTGTCATGGTGAGTAGATATAAGAAGATGTGGTATGAGTGCCAACGAGACAACTCTCCATCCAAGCCACAACTTGTAAAAGTAAACCATTATAGGCCAAAGTACGGCCTTCAACACGGAGCCTTGGCTCACACCGAACAGCAAGGTATAAAGGGCCCCAAAATGACTAGTGTAAAGTAGGACAACGGTCTAATCTATATAAAACGAGAAACGAGAAACACGTATGAACCGCATTAACAAACGAAAAACCACTGAACATCAGGTACAAGACTTTGAACAGGTGTAAACACATGCAGCGGATTTGAAAATTTTGTCTGTCGACAACTTTAACCCTAACACGAGACAGTGTAACAATACAACACACAATGACACACTATACAACATTAATTGAAAAAGGCAGAAGTCACCTTAGTATGAATACTAACAGATTTTAGACAAAAATAGTTCATGAAAGCCAAACAGTATACAATAAATTAAACAACCGGTCACTTGATATGGACCTACCAAAAAGAGCTTGTTGAGAAGGATCTTTAACTTGCAAAGAGTGTTGTACTTCCTGAACACAGAACATTGGACTAAACGTTCCCATCCGACGGACATGTTTGACATACAATTATGTAGACTAGTCCTTAGTATACATAAATAAAGTAAACAAGACTGAGATCAATGAAAACAATATCAATGTTTTGCTTTATTCAATAGATAACATTGTTGCTGTGCAGAATGAAAAAAAGTTGTCAGAGAAATTAAAACCTGCAAAAAGAAGGGGGTGATATTCAAGTGGTCTTGACGGTCTGTGTCTAGTTTTATTTGTATATAAAAGAGGGACGAAAGATGCCAGAGGGACAGTCAAACTCATAAATCGACAAGAAACTGACAACGCCATGGCTAAAAATGAAAAGGACAAACAGACAAACAACAGTACACATAACACAAAATAGAAAACTAAAGAATAAACAACATGAACCCCACCAAAAACTAGGGGTGATCTCATGTGCTCCGGAAGGGTAATCATATCCTGCTCCACATGTGGCACCCGTCGTGTTGCTTATGAGATAACAAATCCGGTAAATAGTCTAATTCGGTAGGTCACATTTATGAAAGGGAAGGGGACTGTAGTTACGACGTAAGGAACATATGCGATATCATTTGTGAAATGGTTATTCCATAACGGTCAACCAACTCGTGATGGCGTCCGTAAAATTAATGAATATCAACGTATGAAAACTTGCGAGCTTTTGTAAAATTAAACATTTTCTGTAAAGAAAATGAGCTGCTTACAAGACAAACCGCTAAACTGTTTGAGAGTATTGACCAAAAGTACAAAATCTGTTAAGTTCACATTAGACTATCGGATTTGCAACCGTAGTAGGTATAAAGCTGACAATTAGATCATTGAAAACACGACAGTTATTTTCCTTGTTACATAAACTTCCTATACAATCGAAAGTTGTTTTACATGACTTTTGATCTCTTTTGTTTTGTGCTCTGGTATCGAATTTTTGAAACAAGCATTAAATAAGTAATTCTAAATTTTCTACCAAATATTTGTGAGGTGTTCTGATTATTGTTTTTAGTCTAGGTTAACATGGATTCATTTGGAGAATTTGACTTTGACTAGCCTTTAGTAACTGCATCTTGCAGATCAATACTGTGCGTCTTTTCTTTGTCTTTTTGTCTTTTTGTTATTTGTTTTGTTTGGTAGAGATCCGATGAGTGAAGCTGATATTTTAAGTATGTTAATTGGTGTTTTGTGGAAGCATAAGTCATGGCATTGTTTTTCTTTTTCTTAGTGTTCGGTATTTTTGTTAATTTGTTTAGTTGTTTCATTTTTTCAAAGCATGGTCTTTTATAGCTTACTGAAGTGTATAGCTTTTTGCGCAATATTGAAGACAACAATGTAACATGTAATTGTTATAATTTTTTTTCTATATATTTTTAAAATTCACATGAATATCCTTTGAACATGAAGATATTTTTCTGCAAAGGAGAATAGAAATTATACTGAATATAGTTATAATGTTTGATTTATAATAAATTTAGAAAAACAATTATAAATTGATTATAGCTGAATTGAAATGTAATTTATAATGTCGTTCTCTTAACTTTCAGTTAAGAATATTGTTTCTAATTTCAGATGCAGTAAAGGTTATTTTTGCTAATAGCTTTTTAACAAAATTGGTGCTAATTGCGTAATGGATTATTTGTAGAGAACACAGTATTCAAAGCGTATCATAAAATACTAATAAATAGCCCAGTCTACGTCCTTCTTTGAAAACTAGTGTTCTTTATATTAGATTTATCTACAGTTAGAAAAAAATAATCGCAGTTATTTATGTATCTTGAAGGAAGAAACAAATCATACATTGTGAAAATTGAACTGTTATTAATTGATGATGACATCCCATTGAACTATTTCATTGAACTAATTGAAATAAAAAATACCACATATATCATTATGTCTGTTTTAAATTTTTACTTACATCTACACATTAATAGTATTTAGTAAGATGTGCCGGTTTGAGCTTTTGATTTTGCCATTTATAAGGACTTTCCGTTTTGAATTTCCCTTGGAGTTCAGTATTTTTGTTATTTTCCTTTTTTTAAATTCCCTGAACTTTCCATTTCTCTGAAGCAAGCTACTAGCCAAGCATGCATACGGAATATATATCTCCTAGTTGAGAGGATATTACACAATTTGTGATTCATTATGATACTTACAAGGATGTCAATTATCGGCAATAATTGTCTAATGCCAATAGACAACTTTCGAGTTCGATGCATTTCCGTCAAACACTCTTGTTTTAGTGAACGTCATTTGTGCATTTAGGGGCGTCGTCACTTCCGTTTCACTGTTGAGCGAGTGGTTGGAAAACTATAATTCTATATTGTACGAATTATACAGCAAATTAAATTCTCAAAATTGACAATCAGCACTGCTGTCATTAGGGAATTGTCATTAAGTACCTACAGAACAACCATTATTTCTAGTTTATCCTGCACAACGACGATCACTAAGACGCTTGATGAACGTAAATAGTGCAGGGATACAGGCGATCACCTCTATCTGGTAAATGACGTCATAAAGGCGCGCATAATTGACGAGTTTTTGCCGGTGACGGATGAACTCGAAAGTGGTCTATTGACAATATATTCCATCAAGAGTTACACGTCGGGTAACACTTGTGAAGCTGGAACTGCTGACCCTTCGTTTATTTCACTCACCCGATTTGCTCCATCTTTAGTTTGTTTTCTGTCCAGTGGTAACTTATAGTATATTCATCATTTTTCTTTCTTAAAAAATACGACAAAAGATACCAAGGGGACAACAAAACTCCTAAGTCGAAGAGTCAACAACATCGTAAAACCTAAAGATGACGAAAACAATACATTTAAACCTGAACACTAGAATAATTCCAAAAATAATTACAGGTTCTCTAAAAGGATAAGCGGATCCTGCTGTAATATTTTCACCCGTCATGTTGATAATTTTAAGTACACATTAAGTGATAAGTCACATTCAGTGATATTATAAAAGTGAAAGGGACTGTACTTGGTTAACGACAATTGAAATAACCGTGGTCATATGTGACACCGATATTCTATAACGATAAACCAACTCTCGAAATTTATACCCAAACTTTATAAATTTGAACCATGCGTTCAATATATTTTCCATGTTAGGATCAATCCTTTATCAAGGAAATCATGATAGGAAACCCACGCATTAACTGGGGAATACAAACTCTGTATTTAGGCTCTGCTAGTATCTTATAACATATAAATTAAAGGTACACAATGGGGAAGCTGAACTAATCCCTTTTGTCGTAAAGTTTTAGGGTTCGTTTTTGTTCTACTTGTGGCTTATAAAATTTTGTAAATAAAGATATTCCTTGTATTACGGAACATAGCCCATATTCTGTGTTGTTCATGTTTTTCTCAGGCTGCTTTTTACATCTTTACATTGATGTGGGAAGATGTCTTTAAAAGATAGATTTTTTCCGAAGAAAGTGTCTTAATAAGGTCGGAAATGTCATTATGCATTTACTTTGTCCGCTTAAATATTTCCCATCGTTATATGACACATATCCATTAAATGTTATTTGTTCTATGTCTCTATTTTGATAACCCGCCGGCAAGAAAGTACTGTTATGACTGAGATATAGCATTCAAAAGCAATTTCTAGATTTAGACTGTCCTTGCTTTACCGTCGCGATTGCCTGAAACAACTATTGTACATTAATAATTTAAGAACAAATTCTTAGTATTGCCAATTTGGAATCTGCAGTGAAGCTAGCAGGGTAATTTTTACATTGATGCCGTAATTAGAAGTTTTAGAACCGTTTCCCTAATGGAACTTATGTCATTTATTTAACAGTAGTGAATAAGAACTAGATGCAATTTTAATTGCATAGCTTCCGACTCATGTGTTGTTGAAAATAAAAAATAGCCCACTAAAAGTTATGTAACTTTTCAGAAAATGCACTGTTATATTTAAAAGGTACTCTTGGTGTTGTTCCTTTTCACTGTCAGCGTTTTGTAAAGAATTGAAAAAAAGTATAATAAGCCACTGCCTAGTATTTCACTTTAAAAAAAACGCTTTTGTCTAGCACAACTGCCCTTTTATCTATTGACATATACACCTTTTTACATGTACGCTCATATGGTCTGTTTTGTTGTGTAAATTAATAAAAGAAAATAGAAGTGTACAATAATGAAACAGAATTCAAAACATATGGTAGTATTAAAAAATGTTTGATGAAAATAATATAATATAGATCAATAGCAGAACAAGGGAACATATATTTCTGCAATACTTTTCTACCTCAGGCATATATAACCTTAGCTGTATTTGGCAAAACTTTTAGGAATTTTGGTCCTCAATGCTCTTCAACTTCGTACTTTATTTGGCCTTTTTAACTTTTTTGGATTCGAGCGTCACTGATAACTCTTTTGTAGACGAAACGCGCGTCGGCGTATATACTGAATTTAGTTCTGGTATCTATGATGAGTTCATATATATCATTGCATCATAAAAATAACTCTTCGTTTAAAACTACAAAAAAATTGTCTTTTATGTATCTTAGTTATTTGATCTCTCAATATTGTTGTCTTATTTGCAATAATCTGATGATTTGACTGTGAATTATATTCTTGCTAGAAAAAAACCTTCTATGAATATTGATCTCTCGTGTACCCAAGAGAGTTGAAAATAACAATAATGATAGATATCTTGACCATTTTCTAAAAACAATGTTATATCAAACGTTTTTTTAGAAAGTTAGACAATACTTTGTCATGTAGGTTTATTCGACATTCTAGATATTTTTCTCAAAGTTCTGATTTTGAGAAGAGAAACTCACATATTCAATTTTTGTTGAGTTTTATCGGCGAGGTTTACCCGATATCTAGTTTAATTCATAATCAGGAATGCGAGGATTCGACATTCGACATGGTTTTATGGTTGAACATTACAGAGTCTCACTTAAGTAAAGAATCTCATGACTATGCAAAAAAAACAAAAACAAAACCAAACAAACTATACGCCCTATATTGTTCATCTGGTATTGTCAACGATTTTGTCAATTCCTTTGATGTAAAAAAGGCTACGAATGGTATATAAATTTAATTTGTAGCCAGCAGTGCTGTCGTGTTAGGCAGAGCCTTCTATGTCAATAGATAGTGCATCACTCTTACTCCTATACCTAAGCTGCAAGTTGAAACGATTTTTGTATATTAAAATAATTTAGAAACTGAAAATAAATAGTTCTTATCCTATTACTTTGATTTTATTTTTACACATTTTGTTTTTTTAACACACTTGGTTGTACTAAAACATAAACTAAAGATATCGATTATAACGGCAATGAAATTTTTACATTACATAGGTACGTACTAAATTTCCTTTGTTCATAGTGTAAAGAAATTAAGCAAAACAATAAAAAACAATAAAGATTCACTTATGTGGATCGCTTGGTAAGTCTAACACAATTCTAAACAAAATGTAAAAGGTCAAACTATTTATAAACTCATGCCATGTGGTATTTGTAATGTTTTTGAATATTGACCAACAAGTAAGATTCTATTAAATATTTAATATATTAGAAAAAAATATTTTTGTGTTCAATATATATATATATATTCGTTGTTTCAATGTTGCAATTTATTCCAATGAAGAAGGCCGTAATGGCCGAAACGTATGGGAATTTGTGTTATAGTTTTTATTATATATCTTTATTTCGATTACTTAAGGTAGCACAATACAAAGATTTTTCATCCCCAATCAGACATCTTTAAACTGATGAAATTCCACTCGTCCTTCTTTAAATTTTATAAATGAGGTACCAAAAGAAAGAAGCATGATTAATCATTGTTATGTAATTAGTTGCTATATTGGGATGTCCATACTTGAATGGATTAAGCTTCTTTGTTATTCATAGCATCCCAAAATATTTTATAGATCCTTGCACAACACAGTTTGACCTCCAAAAATGTGTCTCAGAGTTTCCCTATTGCATTTCCTTCTCTCATAAATCTTCAATGAAGTTTGCAACATCAGTTCCTAAGAGATCACTAAATTCAATTGGGTATAAAATTTGTTCTATTGATGTTTTTGGAAATCTGAGACACAGTTTTGGAGGTCAAGCTGTGTTGTACAAGAATCTATAAAATATTTTGGGATGCTATGAAGAACATAGACGCTAAATTCATTCAAGTGTGGACATCACAATATAACAGGATGTCTTAAAATAACTTTGTCAATACAATGGCATATTGAAGTTTATCGAAAAAATTAATACAAATATAAAGGAAAATGAACTCATCATAGATACCAGGATTAAATTTTGTATTTATGTCAGACGCGCGTTTCGTCTACAATAGAATCATCAGTGACGCTCAAATCTGAAAATAGTGTTACGAATTTACAGTTTAAGAAGGTTATAATATTTCTGCAGTTGTATATTTTTCGAAACCTCTTTCAATTTCCCATTTGATCTCTTTATCATTGAAATAAAGGCAACAGTAGTATACCGCTGTTCAAACTCATAAATCCATGGACAAAAAACAAAATCGGGGTAACAAACTAAAACTGACGGAAACGCATAGATATAAGAGGAGAACAACGACACAACACTACAATGTAACTAACACACACAGAAACGGACCAAGCATCAGACAAACTCCCACGAGAATAACAAATATAACATCAAAACCAAATACATGAATATGGGATAGACAAGTACCGTGACACGTCTTATCGCAATGTCAATTTACACTCAAAAATAAGAGAAAAGACGCAACGTTAAATTGTAACACACACAGAAACGAACTATAATATAACAATGGCCAAATTCCTGACTTGGTACAGGACATTTTTAAAGGAAAAAAATGGTGGGTTGAACCTGGTTTTGTGGCATGCCAAACCTCGCACTTTAATGGCAATGTTAAATATAACATAGAAATATAACATATCATTGAAAACGGCATTAAAAATCATCCCTTTATTCTTGGTTGCTATCATACACTTTACCTGTATAATTGTTGCTAGGGTGTTCTCTTCGAGGTCCGCGTTCGAAGTATAAATAGTGGTTAGCTATTCAGTTCAAATTGTCATTTGTACCGAAGACAGCAGACAGTGAACATCGGAAAGGTTGGAAAGGAAGTAGTTTATAGCAGGCAGTCGGTTAAGTTTAAGTGAAGTGTAGTGCTTGGAACCTGCGGACAGAATATAGAAAGGCTGAGACTTTTGGCTCGGTACATATTGTCCAAACAGGGCTGGTGCTAAGGTTTTGCGTCTCACATCTCTCACTATTGCAGTGAGTGTTTGCTGACATACCATGCCTAAGTGCTGTCCTGTTGTTAAGATAGTTATAGACATGTTTATTTAATAAAGTTTAATACGAAAGTTTACAACAGTTGGAATAGTTTCCATACATTCGTTTTAGATAGGTTTCAGTCCGTCTGATACATTTCGGTTCAGCCCCATTTTTATACATTTAACGTTTCAGCCGGTTTGATACATTCAGGTTTAGTCCAGTTCCAAACATTTAGGTTTCAGACCAGTTCCAAACATTTAGGTTTCAGACAATAGTTCCAAACCGTCTGACCGGTTTCATACATTTAGGTTTCAGACCCGTTTCATACATTTAGGTTTCAGACCAGTTTTTCATACATTTAGGGTTTCAAACCAGTTCCAAACATTTAGGTTTCAGACAATAGTTCCAAACCGTCTGACCAGTTTCATACATTTAGGTTTCAGACCAGTTTTTCATACAGTTAGGGTTTCAAACCAGTTCCATACATTTAGGTTTCAGACTATAGTTTCAAACAGTTGGTTCAAACAGTATCGGACTGAAACAGGTTTTAACAGTTTTAATTTAACAGGTTCGGGTTAGGTTGATAGGTGTTGAAATTCGTTTTATGTAGTATAGTATTTGTTTCATATTTGATAGTGATAGTGTAAACTTTTTATTGACTTTAGAACTTTTGAATTGCTTTTCAAATCCCAGGAAACTGGTACGAACCCGAGGATAAAAATATCTAAACGTCCCCGCCCGGTTACACGTTACAATAGTCAAAAAGGATAAATAAATTACGAAGTTAAAGAGCATTGATGACCAAATTCTTAACAGTTTTGCCAAATACAGCTAAGGCAATCTACTCCTGAGGTAGAAAAGCCTTAGTTTTTTAAACATTCTAAATAAAAGATGGTATTAGAATAACATGTAGTACTATTACCAATGAGGCCAGACACAGAAAGATGAATGAGGAAGTTATAATCTGCAGCTCACCTTTCGGCAAACGAATACCGTATACGAACCTTTGTGGTTGTACACTATTCACATTTGAAAAAAAGTCGAATTCAAAGATTCGTTCATCTTTTCAACGGAATGACTTAGTCTGATACTTAGATGGTTTCTTTTTTTACAATTTTAAATTCAAAGATTTACTCACCTTTGAAAACGTAAATTTTAATAGTTTTAATACTTAATTAAGTTGTTTTTAACTTAAAACCAAAGTGTTGCGCTGTAAATATGTATTAACTAAGTGGTTTTCTTGAACGTGTTTGTTCAAAACTGTTGAATATGACTCGTACTCAGTTATTCAATCTGTTAAAGTAGTAAATCAATATAGCTATTTTCTTTTTTTTTTTGAAGGGAGGCAGATGTGAATGTTTTGAATTACTATTAAGGTGTATCCTTTCATATTCATTCATATAGGAAAGTGTTGATGTAAGAATAAAATGCTACGTAAAAATAAAACTTTAATTAAAGAACCTTAGTGAGCACGCTCACATACCCCACGTCCCCACATTGTCATTGGAGAAATTAAATAAGTATAAGAAAAAAAAATTGTATAAGAAAAAATATTGAATAATAATTTCCTGTCAATATACATAGTATGTCCTTATTATCTACAAAATTTCATGAAATTCTGTTGTGTGTTTTCAGAGGAGTTGAGATGACAAACTGTTGCAGAAGTACATTGAAGCAAATAAGTTCAAAGGGGCATAACTCCTAGAAAAAAATTGAACCGTAATTTCCTGTTGATATGCACATCTACATAGTATGTCCTTATTATCTACAAAGTTTCATGAAATTCTGTTGTGTGGTTTGAGAGGAGTTGCGATGACAAACTGTTGCAGTAGTACATTAAAGTAAATAAGTTCAAAGGGGCGTAACTCCTAGAAAAAAAATTGAATCGCAATTTCCCGTTGATATGCACAACTACATAGTATGTCCTTATTATCTGAAAAGGTTTCGTGAAATTCTGTTGTGTGGTTTGAGAGGAGTTGCGATGACAAACTGTTGCAGTAATACATTAAAGTAAATAAGTTCAAAGGGGCGTAACTCCTAGAAAAAAAATTGAATCGCAATTTCCCGTCGATATGCACAACTACATAGTATGTCCTTATTATCTGAAAGGGTTTCGTGAAATTCTGTTGTGTGGTTTGAGAGGAGTTGCGATGACAAGAAACAGGACTGACGGACGGACGGACTGACGGACGGGTCAAAAACATTATACCCTCCGCAACTTCGTTGCGTGGGGTATAAAAAACCCACGTATATGTATTTTGAATGGGTTTCTTCGCATTTTGGTAGTGGAAGTAAATAAAATAAATCCATTTAAATACTAAATGACACATTGATATTCCCCTTCTATGTTCCTTACGGTTTTAGTTAAATAATTTGGGAATAATATCATATTCTCCTGTTCAGATATGTTTACTCCACAGTTATGCCTCGAAAACAGTACGGACGCCATCACGGGTTGGTCAGCCGTTATGGAAAATCCGTTTCTTAGATGACGAACGACATGTTCCACACATATATATATATATATATATATATATAAACGAGTCTAAATTGAAAACTACGTTCAAACCTATGATTGCGTTGGATAAAAACCGCAATTTTTATACGTGTGCATGTAAAACAAATTTCGTTATAGAAGGGTCTAAAAACAGCACAAACAACATTTTCCAAAAGACCAAAAAAGTGAAAAAGTATATTTAAACAAAACGCATTTGACTAACAGGTCGAACAACTGATGTTCTTTAACCCTGCTGACTGCCATTGGCGATTGCCAAATAAAATTGATCACAAGATGTAACAAAATGGATCTTAATATAAATTTAATACTAAACAGAAATTTTTTTTAACTTGTGGCCACGATGTTATGCCACAAACATACGGTGTCAATATTTTTTTAGTACACCAGATTCGAATTTCGACAATAAATGTCTCTTCAGTGATGTTTATAGGGATCGAAACGGTATTTGGAAGGCCATATAAAAAGTACCCTCATTTTTAGATAAACTCTTGAATTTTAAGAGTCAATATAGGATGAACGGATCATATAAACCGGAGGGAAAATATGATACAAGCCCAAACGAAAAAATATAAACGAGTCTAAATTGAAAACTACGTTCAAACCTATGATTGTGTTGGATAAAAACCGCAATTTTTATACGTGTGCATGTAAAACAAATTTCGTTGTAGAAGGGTCTAAAAACAGCACAAACAACATTTTCCAAAAAACCAAAAAAGTGAAAAAGTATATTTAAACAAAACGCATTTGACTAACAGATGGAACAACTGATGTTTTTTTTTTAACCCTGCTGACTGCCATTGGTGATTGCCAAATAAAATTGATCACAAGATGTAACAAAATGGATCTTAATATAAATTTAATACTAAACAGAATTTTTTTTAAACTTGTGGCCACGATGTTATGCCACAAACATACGGTGTCAATATTTTTTTAGTACACCAGATCCGGATTTCGACAATAAATGTCTCTTCAGTGATGTTAGGGATCGAAACGGTATTTGGAAGGCCATATAAAAAGTACCCTCATTTTTAGATAAACTCTTGAATTTTAAGAGTCAATATAGGATGAACGGATCATATAAACCGGAGGGAAAATATGATACAAGCCCAAACGAAAAAATATAAACGAGTCTAAATTGAAAACTACGTTCAAACCTATGATTGTGTTGGATAAAAACCGCAATTTTTATACGTGTGCATGTAAAACAAATTTCGTTGTAGAAGGGTCTAAAAACAGCACAAACAACATTTTCCAAAAAACCAAAAAAGTGAAAAAGTATATTTAAACAAAACGCATTTGACTAACAGATGGAACAACTGATGTTTTTTTTTTTAACCCTGCTGACTGCCATTGGTGATTGCCAAATAAAATTGATTACAAGATGTAACAAAATGGATCTTAATATAAATTTAATACTAAACAGAATTTTTTTTAAACTTGTGGCCACAGTGTTATGCCACAAACATACGGTGTCAATATTTTTTTAGTACACCAGATCCGGATTTCGACAATAAATGTCTCTTCAGTGATGTTAGGGATCGAAACGGTATTTGGAAGGCCATATAAAAAGTACCCTCATTTTTAGATAAACTCTTGAATTTTAAGAGTCAATATAGGATGAACGGATCATATAAACCGGAGGGAAAATATGATACAAGCCCAAACGAAAAAATATAAACGAGTCTAAATTGAAAACTACGTTCAAACCTATGATTGTGTTGGATAAAAACCGCAATTTTTATACGTGTGCATGTAAAACAAATTTCGTTGTAGAAGGGTCTAAAAACAGCACAAACAACATTTTCCAAAAAACCAAAAAAGTGAAAAAGTATATTTAAACAAAACGCATTTGACTAACAGATGGAACAACTGATGTTTTTTTTTTTAACCCTGCTGACTGCCATTGGTGATTGCCAAATAAAATTGATTACAAGATGTAACAAAATGGATCTTAATATAAATTTAATACTAAACAGAATTTTTTTTAAACTTGTGGCCACGATGTTATGCCACAAACATACGGTGTCAATATTTTTTAGTACACCAGATCCGGATTTCGACAATAAATGTCTCTTCAGTGATGTTAGGGATCGAAACGGTATTTGGAAGGCCATATAAAAAGTACCCTCATTTTTAGATAAACTCTTGAATTTTAAGAGTCAATATAGGATGAACGGATCATATAAACCGGAGGGAAAATATGATACAAGCCCAAACGAAAAAATATAAACGAGTCTAAATTGAAAACTACGTTCAAACCTATGATTGTGTTGGATAAAAACCGCAATTTTTATACGTGTGCATGTAAAACAAATTTCGTTGTAGAAGGGTCTAAAAACAGCACAAACAACATTTTCCAAAAAACCAAAAAAGTGAAAAAGTATATTTAAACAAAACGCATTTGACTAACAGATGGAACAACTGATGTTTTTTTTTTTAACCCTGCTGACTGCCATTGGTGATTGCCAAATAAAATTGATCACAAGATGTAACAAAATGGATCTTAATATAAATTTAATACTAAACAGAATTTTTTTTAAACTTGTGGCCACGATGTTATGCCACAAACATACGGTGTCAATATTTTTTTAGTACACCAGATCCGGATTTCGACAATAAATGTCTCTTCAGTGATGTTAGGGATCGAAACGGTATTTGGAAGGCCATATAAAAAGTACCCTCATTTTTAGATAAACTCTTGAATTTTAAGAGTCAATATAGGATGAACGGATCATATAAACCGGAGGGAAAATATGATACAAGCCCAAACGAAAAAATATAAACGAGTCTAAATTGAAAACTACGTTCAAACCTATGATTGTGTTGGATAAAAACCGCAATTTTTATACGTGTGCATGTAAAACAAATTTCGTTGTAGAAGGGTCTAAAGACAGCACAAACAACATTTTCCAAAAAACCAAAAAAGTGAAAAAGTATATTTAAACAAAACGCATTTGACTAACAGATGGAACAACTGATGTTTTTTAACCCTGCTGACTGCCATTGGTGATTGCCAAATAAAATTGATCACAAGATGTAACAAAATGGATCTTAATATAAATTTAATACTAAACAGTATTTTTTTTTTAACTTGTGGCCACGATGTTATGCCACAAACATACGGTGTCAATATTTTTTTAGTACACCAGATCCGGATTTCGACAATAAATGTCTCTTCAGTGATGTTAGGGATCGAAACGGTATTTGGAAGGCCATATAAAAAGTACCCTCATTTTTAGAAAAAGTACCCTCATTTTTAGATAAACTCTTGAATTTTAAGAGTCAATATAGGATGAACAGATCATATAAACCGGAGGGAAAAAATGATATATATATAGGGTTGAGAACTCACAAGAGATGTTTACTCCCGCTGCATTAGTGTGCAGATACCTAGTCATAAACCTCTATCTTTTGGTAGTCTCATGTGTTGTTTATTTTAGATTTAAAGTTTTGGATCATTTGTTTTTTTTTGAGTTTAGTGTGGCGTCCATTTCGCTTAACTGGTATACGCTGTTGTTTATGGGACCGCAGAAGTCCACTTAAACTTGGTATGGAATTTTCTCTCGGCGTTGAAGACCCATTGGTGATATTGAGCTGTTTTCTGCTCTTTGGTCGGATTGCTTCTTGGACACATTCATGTTCCTTTCTTTACCTCAATCATAATAACTACAATATCGTACACCTTTCCCCGAATGTGATTTACTGAATAAGACTTATTAACAGGCGTCACCTAAAATGAACAACACAACGGGCGTCACATATAAAGTAGGAGCTGAATATCCTTCCGGAGCACATGAGATTATGCACAGTGCTTGGTAAGTTCATGTTGCTCAGTCTTTAGTTCTATGTGTTGTGTTTTGTTAACTGCTGTTTTTGTTTTTCTCTTGGTCTTTTTACTTTTTTTGACCACGGCGAAGATAATTTTCCACTCATTACTTGTTTGTATATCACTTAATCTTTCGACTCTCTTTTATTATTTCATAAGAGAGTAATATCATTTTGGCGTGGCTTGGTACTTGTGCATCCCGCCGAAGTGTTGTTGTGCTTTGGTAATTTTTTGTAATCTTGTTTTTCTTTTTTGCATCTGTGGTTTGTCCGTAAGCCGTTTAATTTTCTTTGTTGACATATTCGTTTGTTTTTAAAATGATTTAGATTATAACACAGTGTTGACTGCTGCACCCATATTTTGGACATTATTACCTGTTTGATTTGTTAACAATTTGTTGTCATTGGAATGTAATGCGACTGACATACAAGTGAGAGGTTTAACTAGCTATAAAACCAGGATTAATCCACCGTTTCCAACATACAGAAATGCCTGTACCAACTTAGGAATATGACAGTTGTTTTCTTTTCATTTGATGTGGTTGAGCTTTTGATTTTGCCATTTTATATTAAGGGACTTTCCGATTTGAATTTTCTGTTTTATCAGTTCGGTATTTTTGTTATTATATTTTTCAACAGTTTTTTCACAATGTGTATCCTAATTAAAATTATGGAATTTGCTAACTTTTGAAGACCGTTCGCTGTCTTTAATGTTTGAACATCCTTGATTTTTGGTTTGGGCAGGTATTGGTTTCATTTTCATTGATTATTTTCCAATTTGAAAAATACATTATGTAATATTACACAATTTTTCATTTTTCAATTTTTATTGGATAAAATGCATACGATGTCATACTTAAATTGGGATTCATAATTTCCTTAGCTTTGATACTTACAGGTATTTATAATGATTATTGCTGTTCCACTAGGTATTACATTTGCTTTCGCACTTACATGTAAGTCTAGATACAATGTATAAACTTCATAATCAATGTGTGGAAATGAAACTAATTTTTTTTTTATTCATAGCAGGTTGACTTATTATTTTTTCTCGTCAATAAAACTGTTATTGTCCTGTTTGTGTGCTTACAATTTTGAAGTTTTTGGTGGTGTTCGTGTTGCTTAGTCTTGAGTTTTCTATGTTGTTTCTTGTGTATTAAGGAAATAAACACAACTAGTTGCAGTATAATCTATTTTAATCTGCCAAGGTGAACAGTAGAAAAAGGGTCTTTACCATTAGCTAGCGAAAATAAGAACATATTTGATATTTAGAACTTTTGATTGAATTGACCATCAATAGGTCCTTCAAAACAAATTGGTATTGTAAGTACTTCTTGATTGTCGTTTGTGTCCACTTAACATAGTAGTACTGAAATAATAATAAAAATAATGTAAACTAACTGAACTTTTCCTAATAACAACATATTGTGCCAACATATCATTTGCAATTTTCTTGTAAACTTTTCTTTGCTCGGAGATCTTATACTTCCAGGTCCAAAGGAAAGATGTTAACCAAAAACACTAACAATAAATTAATCGTATTATTATACATTTGACAACTAGGTAAATAACATTTTAAAATAATTATTATCTTATCAGTGTTAAGGTCAGTGTTACCTGTCTCACTTTTCATAAAATAAGATGGATTTTTCTCTTTTCACTGATGCATCGTCAATTTTGTTTCTTGTTTTGTTCGGTCTTATAACGTATACACTAATTAAGCAATGTCGTCGTCCGTCTGGAATGCCTCCCGGGCCTCGCCTCTGGCCAGTCGTTGGAAACATGCTGTCCATCACAGGAAAACAAAATTTGATTGAAGCTTTCCGTGAATTACGACAACAGTATGGTGATATATACAGTTTAAAGCTAGGGTCGAGTTGGATAGTAGTTATAAATGGATACGAGAATTTAAAGGACGCTTTAGTGAAACAAGGTGACATGTTCATTGATAGACCAGACAATTTCTTTTTCACAAGGCTATTACAGCATCAAGGTAAGCAGATTATGCAGATATGCGACCGGATTTTGTGTTACTTTTGTACATTATAATATCAAATTAAGTATCTTTATATATATACCAATGGGATAGTAGCAAAGTGACACACACATACATACACAAACACAAAAGAAAACTAGACAAAGTGGTGCCCTCGCACTCAATTTTATTGTAGGAGACACAATTGATTCACCCACAGATGCCAAGTTTTATTTAAAATAACTATATAATTTAACCGCATATACCCCAAAATGACAAAGTTCAACTATCTCCCGAAAGAGCAAAAATTAATAAAAATCAAATTCTGACCACATGCACACCTTCACTATGTGTTCAAAAAGCGAGCAAAGTGAAAACTTCCTAAAATTCAAACTGTAGGAGGAGTTATCTGGAAACGCTCCTCTTATGCAAGGAAATACTCCAAAAACATTACAAAGTTCAACTATCCTCCAAAAAAACAAATATTAACAAAAATCAAAACCCTGAACACATTCACACCGTCAATATATATGTACAAACAATAGCAAGGTGAAAACTTCCAAGGATTCAAACTTTTAGGAGATGTTAAGCTTAACAACTATATACTGTGGATTAATCAATATTCGTTGGATACCATTTTCGTGGATTTTGTTAGAACAAGGGAACCACGAATTTTGATGTTCAACGAAATACCAATGTTCCAAAGGAGCGTATACAGCTTTTGCGAAAAATAACGAATTAAAAAAACTTCGAATATGCAAGTTTTCCGCTATCCTCGAAGATTGGCACACACGAAAATAAATGAATTGACAGTACCCATAATGGGACGGACGAAAGAACAGGGGTCAAGTAATATGTCCTCCAACTTTCAGTAAGAGGCCCACAAACATTACTGAACAGTAAACATAATGTCTTTACAAAATGTCAAGGTCATACTCGCTCAAAGAATAAACATTGCGGGATAACTATAGTAGGAATAACAGGTTGTTATGTTGTTTGGCATATTGCTGTCAAATTTTAGGGTTTAATTAATCATGGTAAAGCTAGAATTTTCAGATAGTCATCTTTAATTTTTACAACTATTCCAAAGCAACTTGGGTTTTTCATCAAAATCCACAGCTATCTTCAATATTTATCGTACAAAAAACAGGTTATTTGGTCATTTGGTTTATTGCTGTCAAATTCAAATATTGAAATTATAGGTATCTATCTGAATTTTGTTAAAAAACTGAAAGATAATCACTGAATTCTTTATTTGAAACAAAAAAGGGCGATGAATAAGAAATTAACTAATTTTGTCTCTTGAAAGAATTAAAAAAAACCCAACATAATAATAAAAAAAATAATGTAATTAACAATATTTTTTTAGAAATCTGACCTATCATCATTTGTATATTAATGGACTTGTTTCTCCCTTATTCTTGTTTGAATGTTATTTGTGTTAAAAGAAAATAACAATCAAAATCATGGAGTAAACAAAGATTCATAAAACCAAAAGACATTTACATCAACAGTTATAAATAATAAATAAGAAACAACACGAACTCCACTAAAAACCGGGAGTGAATCCAGATGCTCCGGAAGGGTAAGCATTTTTCTCCACCGCATACGGCACCCGTCGTGTTATTTCTTAGTTCAGTTCGGTAATGATGGAAGGTTATTATGACTGAGGAAGAATATCAGATATGATTTCTGACACACTTTTGTCATAATGGCCAATCAGCTCATGATGGCGACCGTGAAATTTCTTTAGTGATGACCTTAATTTGATTGATTCATAGCCCTGTCTTAGCAACTTTTGAGAAAGCAGTATTCCTCGTTCAAAAAAAAAATCAACGTACTTCCAGCTAGCTCTAGAGTAACGTATCAATTGAGACACACATATATTCCATATGCTGGTGCCGCTGGTATGTTGCTACACAGAAATGGAAAGTTGACAAATCATAACCATATTCTATTGTCTTTGATTGTATCTTGATAGGTATGCTTGTTATAATGATTAATAAAGAGTAAATAACTTTTAACTTTCACTGGTTGACAAAAAGCATTAAATTAACGAGAATAGCACATTTTCGAAAAAGTGGTTAGGGGCTGATACGAAAAATTAATCAATTGCTTCCACTTATGTTTGCATGCCTTTCCGTAACGTTATCGCATGGCATCATTTCGTCGTGAAGTTTGGTTATATGCTATAGTAGGATGTGGTCTTTGTAGTTGAAATGCAGGAAATGGAGTTAATAGTGTAGAAGGGTAAATTTAGTCATATAGTAATTGAAAAGCCTTGGTTAAATCGTTACTCACTGGATTGTAACTTTTACTAGAATATACTTTAGTCACGGTCATTGCTCTTTGTTGTAACGAGTATTGTTGTTTATGGGCACGGGAGCAAATCTGTCACTGTTTTCCTTTTTTTCTTTTTCTTCATGGAATAAGATTCACAATTTGTACAGGAAAAAAGCCATCAACTGTCTTGCAGATAATTATGTCAAATATCATCGATTACTATCGTTTAAAGTATCATTTTTATCTATATTCTTTTCGAATTCTCAAACTATCTACCTGTCTATAATATTGTCATTGCAATCTAACATTGGGCTTATGACACAGCTTCGATAAAGATGGCCCATATATTCAGAACACAGTCAAGGACTTAAGTTTAGTCCACAGTAAGTCAACCTGATTAAAAAGATTAAAATAGAATTTGTGCATACATAGTTTTGACACAGATTTAAGCCCATTTATGAATTTGAATTTTAATCTGTTTATCTCATCTTATTTAATCTACACCACAAACAAATAATACTTTCCAACTGTTAAATAAATAATGTGTTGTACCCAAATACCCAAATGCTGGTTTATAGACAGCGGTGTTCTAGTTGTAAATTGCACCTTTAAGGCATTATATGTAATAAGTTCCCAATTAATACGCTTTTCGTAATTCGAATGCATTTTTAATTGTGTATCTACATGACAGTTGTCTCAAATTCACCCGAAATGTTTAAGTGGCTCATTGGCCATAAAATGATTTCATATAAAAGTTGAAAATAAAATAGTAATGAAGAATAATTTTTCTAAATGTTTTATTATGGAGGTGGTGCTAATTTTCTAATTTGTATTTATCTTTTTATTGTAATATATCGAACTTAACATAGGTATGACACTTTATATACAGATTGGAATACACTCTGAATAAGTTGCCACCCTCTCGAACACGTATCCTATGTCCCAAGCGAACTAAAAAATTCTGAAGTGTCAAAACCTTTGTTGAACCTATGGCGTTTGATCCTTGCATGATTTTAATACTACCAACTTTGATGGATTACGTGTAATAGTTATCTAAAGACATATAACAGGGCTATGGATAAATATCAATACGACAGCTATCAAAGAAAAAAATAGATGCTCTCAGTATTGCATTGGTTCATGTTTCCAGCAGGAAACAGGTTCATTTAGAGGAAACATGTTTAAGAAATTCATTAATTCACGGAACTATTGTAGATTGATAAAGTATCTACGATGCTACATTTTTAAACATAATCTGCAAATAACCACGCCTTCTAGTTTTGCAGGCGAAATGATGTTTTCTTCAATGTAAGATCGCTTCAACTTACACTTAGAGCACTTAACTATTTTTTTCTGTAAAAAAAATGCTCTGACAATACACTTACAAGACAGTTTTAACCTAATTAATCTATGGACAATATATTATTACCATTTACAATATAATCAAAGACGATTTAAATATTTCGCTTTAGTAAGCATAAGAATAAGGAGACGTGGTATGATTTCAGTACACATCCAACATACAATGGATTTAGTGTAAAGACGTCATCAACAGATCGAAAAAGACATGACCTTGTGCAATGTTTTTATTTCATTTTCAGGAATTATTGGATCTAGTGGTCTTTTGTGGAAAGAAAGCAGATTTTTTACTCAAAAGACATTGAAGGATTTCGGATTAGGAAAACGCAGCCTGCAGGACAAAATCCTTGAAGAGGTGACAATTCTATTAAAAACAATTGAAAACACTAAAGGCGAAATGTTTATATTGAAACCACTTATTCAGGGTGTTTTTTCTAACATTGTAACATCAATTGTGTTCAATCGTCGTTTTGATTATGATGACCCACAAATGATGAAAATCAGAGATATACTACACGAGCATCTAACAGACTCCGAATTTTCTGGAATATTAGACGCGATACCAGTTTTGGAATCATTTCCTGGAGATCTTTTCCATGCTAAAAGATTAGTGGATGTCGAAAGAAAATTAGACGCATTTGTCCAGAAATGTCTGGATGAGCATAAGAAAACATTTGATGAAAATAATCTTGCCGATTATGCTGATGCTTATTTATCTGAAATGAAGAAGCGACAAAACGAAAAAGACTCTGTATACTCAGGTTAGAATTGTTTTTTTATGCCCCACCTACGATAGTAGAGGGGCATTATGTTTTCTGGTCTGTGCGTCCGTTCGTCCGTCTGTTCGTTCGTTCGTTCGTCCGTCTGTCCCGCTTCAGGTTAAAGTTTTTGGTCAAGGTAGTTTTTGATGAAGTTGGAGTCCAATCAACTTGAAACTTAGTACACATGTGCCCTATGATATGATCTTTCTAATTTTAATGCCAAATTAAAGTTTTGACTCCAATTTCATGGTTCAATGAACATAGAAAATGATAGTACAAATTTCAGGTTAAAGTTTTTGGTCAAGGTAGTTTTTGATGAAGTTGAAGTCCAATCAACTTGAAACTTAGTATACATGTTCCCTATGATATGATCTTTTCAATTTTAATGAAAAGGTAGAATATTGACCCCAATTTAATGGATCACTGAACATAGATAATGATAGTGCGAGTGAGAAATCCGTGTACTATGGACACATTCTTGTTTAAACTATATTTGATTTTAAAAACTTTTTTTTAAAGTGAGTGCTGAACATACAACGATGAAAAAACATTTTTTTTCGATTTAAACTGTTTTTTCTTTTATCTTTTTAATTCACATTTGCGATATTGTAATCCATATTAAAACGACTTAAGTGTCTTAAATCGAGGTTAAGCTTATCTTTACATAAATTACCGACATTACGTACAAATACTTTTTTAGTATAACCCTATATGTGTGACCTTTTGAAAATTGTTAACGATATAACAACTCACAAGATTGAGCCAAAACAAAAACGTGCAACTTTGAAATTTATATTTGACAATAATTCACATGAAATATGTCGAAAAAGTTATTTATCTATAATGCAGTATAGTAGTAACCAAATATTCTTATGAAAACAAAACATTCCGCCCGCAACATTGAAAAAAGGCAAATTCTATCATATTAGGGGTACTTACTTTCCAACTAATTGTCTTGGCAATTCTTTACAGCAAGGGATTATAGACTCTGCTAAGATAAATAGTTATTGAATAGTACTATATGCAACACAACGTGTCATGTGGTCATGCCCAAACGCATATGATCAATATACTCATATGGTTCTAAAGATTTATACATAAATAATTTTTTTTTCCCAATAATCCGTTCCGTAGAAAGAATACATACAGCTTTACTTCTATTAAATTTTGATTTTGATTTAAAATACCATTTACGTTTTTACATTAAGAAACAGCTATAGTTTAATTAAATATAAGATGATATGATATGAGTTGTCAGAAGTTCAAGGACACCACACGTAGCTGTGTTATTGTGAACTTTATTTGAAATGTAATATTTTTTTAAAAAGTTTTCTTGGTAGTCAATAAAAATGTATGAAACCTAAGTGGCGTACCTCTTTATACATCTTTTAATTATTGTGTGTAAAAGTGACGCTTTTTTTGGCTTTATGATTCGACTATGATCATGCTCAAGAGATAGCTCATAACTCTAAGAAGAAGTTATACTTCCAACTAACCATCTTTTAGTATGCATTTTACAATTTTCTAAACTATGAAAGAAAACCTACTTTTAGAAATATTTCTGTACTTTTTTTAATTGTAGAACGACAGCTTGTAAGAATATGCCGTGATTTTTTGCTGGCAGGAACTGACACTACCGCTACTAACACACGATGGGCAATACTCCATCTTATTTGCAAACCTGAAATACAGGAAAGAATGTTTCTGGAAATTCAAGAAGTTATTGGACTCGAACGCCCTCCTGATATGAATGACAGATTGAATATGCCTTACTGTGACGCCGTTTGCAACGAAACCATGCGGGTATCGAACGTTGGACCATTGTCTGCTCCAAGGTCTTCTCGGGTTGATGTTAAATTCCAAGGGTATAAAATCCCCGCTGAGACAGTTATCTACCCCAGTTTGGATTCTGTACTTTTTGATGAGAACATTTATCCAGACCCAGAAGATTTTATACCAGATAGATTCTTAGAGGGATCTAAAATATCTACATCGATGACCAAATTGAATGTACCGTTTTCGCTAGGTATGTAAAAGAAAAAGTAGTGGCGTTTTAGCTGCTTTCAAGTCGGGTTGTTGTCTCCTTGACACATTCCGTATTCTTCATAGCTTTAAATTTATGTTTTTTCATACTCATAGTAATAAACAACAGCAACCAAATCACATACACAAAAGTAAACCATAAAACAACATATAAATAAGAAAAGGGGGTGTGGATGCCAATGATAAACTCTTCATACATGACTTGTATAGATTCTGAAACTGTAAATCGCCACATGATAAAACAAAAACCACGAGAAAGTCGTTTAATATGTGTTAAAACTTGATATTTAATTGATATAACCATGAGGAATCTCATATTAATGGTTTAAAGAGACAACGTTTGTTTTAAAAACGTATTGGAATTGTTGGGAACACAGTTTAGATATGGTAGAAATTATGCCATGCCATATAAGCTCAGGTTTCTCCAATATATAATTTTATTCAATCATTTTTTGGACCCTTTATAGCTTACTGTTTGGTGTGAGCCAAGGCCCCGTGTTGAATACTATTATGGTTTTTCTGCTGTCCGAGAAACAAATGTAATGTGAACCCAGTGTACATTACATTAAACTAACATGTTTACCGTACATGGCGTTTGGTGTGAACACGGCCGAAGACGATTAATACAAACTAAATCAATGTAGATTTTGTACTGTGATATGAATTCAGCGAGACAGGATGAATATTTGTTCTAGCAAGTACATAAGCTTAGGAATGAATGATGATGTTGGTAATTTTGTATATTAATTATTTTAGGCAAAAGAAGCTGCCCTGGAGAAGTGTTGGCCAGGCAAGAATTATTTTTAACCATCGTTTCCCTTGTGAGAAAGTTTAATTTTTTGCCACCTGATGGATCAGGACCACCCGCAAAGAAAAGATTGTTTGGAGTTATCTTTTTTCCTGCAGAATACAAACTCAGAGCTATTTTAAGGAACTAATGTGTTTGATTTACTCTTGACAATTGCCTCACTTTTTGCTTTATGGGACTATGACTGTGATCATGATTATTGTAAATTGTTAGAAGCAAACTGAAACGCTTATCGTTGTTAAAAGTTGCACGTAATTTAAAAACAATATATGTTTACTTGTTTCGTGATTGAACAAAAAATATATTAAGAAATATCTCGCAAAAAAAGGAGATTTCCTTATTTTCGAACTACGTAATGTAATTAAGTCAGAGCACGGTAAACACGATAAAAATGCACTTTAACATCTGGCGCATCACTTTTCTACCGCTGCATTTTAACGATCAAAACAATTACTTTGGAGATCAGCTCTTACCTCTCTTAAAACATGCAGGAACTGTCACCAAAACTGTTCTAAAATTCTCTTAGCTGTTCACCTTACACATAAAAGAACAATTTTTGACAGAAGATATTTTACCAATGAACAGTTGCGGACAGTGGTACCCCATAGAACTCTTTTGAACAGTTATACAATTAAAACATTTAAGGACAGTTCGACCATAAAACAGATTCCGATTACGCCACCTACGAAGATTTGCTGGCAGTTCTAGACAGTACTGCCCTAATACAGATTTTCATAGTTCTAACCCACTACAGATCTAGCAAAAACAAAACGGTTCTAGAACCGTTTGTACCAGTTCTATGACAGTTAATTCAGCAGTTTTGAAGTTCAATTAATTTAAACTATAGTCCCTTAACCCCTTCCTCGAATGTGATATCCGGATTAGGACTGACAACCTGGTTTGAATGTACTAACATGAACAACACGATGGGTGATACATTTTGAGCAAGACCTGTTTGCCTTTCCTGCAGTTTTTGGTGGGAATTTTGTTGCTTAGTATTTAGTTTTTCTATGTTTTGTTTTATATATAGTTGTGTTTCTGTTTGTCTTTTTCATTTTTAAACAGGGTGTTGTCATTTTATATTCGATTTATGACTTTGAATGTCCCTTGTTATCTTTCGCCTCTCATTTTTTAAACTATTTCTTTAGATCTGGCATAAGCCAGACAAATATTGTATTTTGAAATCATAAAATTGTTAGATACTTTTACATGAGTTAGATCTCTAAAAATAAATTGGTATGAGCATAACCCCATAGACGCTTTCTTTATAAAAAGACAATCAGCTGCTATAGCCGGAATATAACAACATTCTTTCCTTTGCATAGTCATATTTTTTGCTTTAATTCTACTAGATGTAATACTACCAAATAATGATAGGTCACATCCGATTACATTCGAAAAAGGATAGAAAAAATATTCCCCCTGAATTTGACAGTTGTGGGAAATTAATTATACGTTTCATTGCAGTAACATAATCTTGATTCATAAACATATATCTTGGGTGTTCCAAATTAAAGCACACTTCTTTTTTTGATTTGGTGTTTCTATAGAATATTTTGGAAACTTGAGGTTACACGGTTTTTGAAGCTTGTACACGAGAAAAAAAGAGGTAAAAATTTGATGGTTATTATATCATATGCATTGCTATATTGTGTGAAATTTTGTCTGTACTATTCATTGCACAGAATAAAACGTTTCTCGTGTAAAGTATTTCTTTGCTTGAAACAAAGATGAATTCTGCACATTTTTTTGTAAAGTGTAAATTATAAAAGACTAATATGGGAAAATCAATTGAGGTCTTACCCTTAAAGAGTTCACTATATATTAAAAAAAACCCACCTGTATAGGTTAATGCACACATCGATAAAAAGCCTCAGATATTTTAGACTGCAAAAACTAACGGCACACTTATCGAAAAGTTTAACCATAATTTATATTTGTTTCAAATAAAAAACAAACAAACTTGATATGATTAAAGCTTTATCCTATCTAGTACTATAGACAAAAATTCATATAAAATTGCATATAAGAAAATAACCATCACTGGAAGTTAACCAATCATATGTTTTTTACCTGTGTACAACCTGTAGTAACAATGTAACTTCAAGTTTCCAAAATATTCGATAGAAACATCATGGTGTTGTTTTTAGCACGGAAAAATACAGTGATCTGTTGCATTCTATAAGGACGTGATCATTGTTACAAAGTAAGGGGTAAATCCGCTGTCATTCACGTCATTATAAGTCTTTTATGACCCAGATTTTTATTTACAGCACTGAAATGTGGGATTAATTTCCTACAACTATTAAATTCAAGGGTATGTTTTTTTCGACCCTTTTTCGTATGCAACCTGATGTAACGTACTATGATTTGGTGGTATAACAATACAACACATATTGGCGCTGATTACGTAAAGAATTGTTTGCAAAGAACACATTATTAAAACACTGACTATATTGATCTCAAATATTTCATTGTTAATTGAAATAAAAGATATCGCAATTACAATTTAAAAAAGAAGATGTGGTATGATTGCCAATGAGAAAACTGTCCACAAGAGACCAAAATGACACAGACATAAATAACTATAGGTCACCGTACGGCCGTCAACATTGAGCAAAGTCCATACCGCATAGTCAGCTATAAAAGGCCCCAATAAGACAATGTAAAACAATTCAAACGAGAAAACTAACGGCCTTATTTATATAAGAAAAATGAACGAAAAACAAATATGTAACACATAAACAAACGACAACCACTGAATTACAGGCTCCTGACTTAGGACAGGCACATACTTAAATAATGTGGCGGGGTTAAACATGTTAGCGGGATCCCAAGTCTCCCCTAACCTGGGACAGTGGTATAACAGTACAACATAAGAACGAACTATAAAAATCAGCTAAAAAAGGCGTAACTCATCAGATGGACAAAAATGCAAGTGGACGTGGCCTGGTACTTGTACATCCCGATAACAAAAAGACACTAGGAACATATCTGAGAGTACTCGCAGTTATCTGCCAGCTAGTTCAAAGCCACTAACAACTAATAAAAAAATCATGCATCTAAGACTAAACTATCAATCCGTACACATCCAACATCCAATTAGTCTGTCTCATAACTTAACTTTAGTATGCGTCAGTTGACAGGTATAAGATTTAGAACATAAAGAAGATTTCACTTCTATGAACTTTGTTTTCTCTGTAGCTATCTACTAGCCTAGCCTAGATTTTAGTATGTAATATATATCTCTAGGGTGAGAAGATATTCAGTCACTAGTGTCTTCTTGAGCTGCTTACAAGAATGCTAGTATACCAAGTGTTCTTCTATTTAAGTGGAAGTAATTTACAGTTGTCACCCTGATTTATTTGCAAGCTATGCAATATTTGTGACGTGAATGACTGCGGATTTACCCATCACTTTGTAACAATGATCACGTCCTTATAGAGTGCAACATATCACTGAACTGTTCATTGCTATTAACAACAACAAGAGTGGAGTAGGAATTGTTTACCGCTGGATTACTTGGCTTTACACCTAAACTCGTTTATAATGCTTTTTGCTTTAACTTTAGTTATCATTGAAAGTTTGGTATTTTGTGTTTCGATATATTTGTTGTTTCTACCAGTAAAATTCTATGATTTGATCTATGAATTGTGATTTAGTAACAGACTTCAACAAGGGTTAAGTTTTAACGTAAAATAATTCACACTGTCTGTGGTTAATGAATAAATCGAAGTCGTAGAATATTCAGGAGGGTTTTCTAATTGGCTATACATATCAATGTATTTCATCAAGAGTTACACGTCGGATAATGCTTGTGCAGTTAGACCCTTTGTTTATTTGGTTGATCAGATTTCCTCTAACTTTAGTTTTCTGATTAGTGCTTTTTAAACTATTGTAGGGTTTTCGTCTTTTTACTTTATTAAACAAATGCGAAAGATTTCAAGTAGACACTCAAAACTCATCATTCGAAGAGTAACTGTAAACAACATGGCAATAACAAAAGAGGACGAAAAATGTCAATTCTCACAAAACAATTCATTTAATAAATATAAAAAAGAAGATGAGGCAACAATAGTATACCGCTGTTTAAAAGTCATAAATCGATTGAGAGAAAAAAAATATGGGTTACAAACTAAAACAGAGGGAAACACATCAATTATAAGAGGAAAATAAAGGAAGAACAAAAACACTAAAGTGCAACAAAAACAAACTACATCAAAAACTTAACCCCCTAGAAACAAGGGGGGTTTCAGAGGTACTCTTTAGGGGGAGCAGATGATGCACACTAGTTTAGTCCTGTCATGTTACTCGTTGTAATGACAGATTCGATGATAAGTTTTATTCGATATTATCAAAATCGTTGAAAGGGGACTGTATTGTGTAACGAGAATTAGTACATATCCGAGATCATCTGTGACACCAATATTTCATAACGGTCAATCATCTCGTAAAGCTTTTTTTTTTAAAAGATATATGGGATGAGTGCAAAGGAGACAACTCTCAATCCAAGTCACTATTGGTAAAAGTAAACCATTGTAGGTCAAATTACGGTCTTCAACACGAAGCCTTGGCTCTCATCGAACAGCAAGCTATAAAGGGTCCCAAAATTTCTAGTGTTTAACCATTCAAATAGGGAAATCAACGGTCTAATCTATAGAAAAAAATACATTCAAAAGACATATTTACACAAACAAGTGAACATACATTGAACGAAAAAAAATCAATGAAATTTTTTTAATATAAAATCAATAACAAAAGGGGTGAGATGTTAAACGATATTAGAAAAACAACCATAACCTTGGACAAAATGCCGCCAAATGAAATAAAAAAATGTACACAGGTAAATGAAAAAAAAAGTTGTAAGGCAAAGGAATACTTTATTTTTAATAATTTGTGCCATGAGTTCAATATATATTCCACGTGAGTAGCAATCCTTTATCAAGACACTTATGATAGGGAACGCAGGCATCAATTGGGAGATGCAAAACTTTGGTATCTTACATCATAGAAAATAAAAGTTCACAATTAGGAAGCTGAATTCATCCCTTAAACGGTAAAGTTTTGTCGTTGTCTGTTTTGTTCTACTAATGGTTTATGTAATATTGTACATTCTCCTGGTATATGCCTTCCAAGATAACCCATAACTAATATGATATATTTGCACTGAATATCCTTGAGGTTTACTGATCGAAATTTTCAATCAAAACCAAGGAACTCTTGACAAGATTTTAATACAAGTGGCAGGATTGTCTCCCAAAGATGACTCTTTCCAACGAAAGTGTCTTAATTTATGCCCATCGTTATAATGACACAAATGTATAAAAGGCTGTTCTATATTTCTATTTTAATAATCCCGCCTTCAAGAAAACACTGTTATGACTAAGATGTAGCTTTCAGAAGTAATTTACTAGATTAGGACTGTCTTGCTACCCGTCGCGATTGCCTGATACAACAACTATACATTTACAACACAGCAAAAGTCTTAGTATTGTGCATATTGAATCTGGAGTGAAGCTAGCAGAGGCATATTTACATTGAATTCGTACAAAGAAGTTATATAACAGTTTCCTTAATGGAATTTTCGTCTTTAAATCAAAAAAAGTAAATACAAACTAGATGCAATTTTAATTGGATAGTTTCCGACTCATGTGTTGTTAAATATAGAATATAGCAACCCACTATAGGTTATGTATTTTTTGATTATGTACTGTAATATTAAAACAAAACTCTTGCTGTTGTTTCTTGAAATTTGTAAAAAAAAAAAGAATAATGTCTTATCAGCAACTACCTCATTTAACACTGTTTTCTAGCTTCTTGTCTGGTACAACCTCCTGTGTTTGATAATATTTTCCTTTTCATTTCAACGCTCATGCTGTCTGTTGTGTTGTGTAAATTAGTAAAAGGAAACGAGAATTACAAAATGAAACAGAAAACCCGAAAAAAAAACGTAGTATTTATCACGTTAATTATTTTTTTGGTATTAATTCGATTCATTTCATTAGTTATATCAAACTCTTCTTAAAAGGTAAGACAAAATGTGATCATGTCAGCTTATTCGTCATGCCGTATATTATTTTTTCAATGTTGGCGATTTTATTAAGAGAAACTCAAATATTTCCTGTTTTCTGGAGTTGTATCATTGCTGTTTTCCCAATAATTTGTTCAATTCATATCAATCGGGAATATGAGTAAGATAAGCTAGTCATCACTTTAAACTAAAGTTCTACATGCAACATAAAATGTAAAATCACAAAAATACTGAACTCCGAGAAAAATCCCTAATTAAATGGCAAAATCAAAAGCTCAAACAGATCAATCGAATGGATGGATAACAACTGTCATATTCCTGATTTGATACAGGCATTTTCTTATGTAGAAAATGGTGGATTAAACCTGGTTTTATAACAAGCTTAACCTCTCACTTGTATGACAGTCGCATCAAATTCCATTCTAATGACAACGATGCATGAACAAAACAAACAGACATAATAGGTAAAAATATCAAAATTAGGGGTACAGCAGTCAACATTGTTTTATAATCTTAATCACTTAAAAAACAAAAACAAATATGTAACAAAGAAGCACAAAATGGCATTTAGATTAAGCATGATTGAATGGTGCATCATTTGTCTCACTTTACTACAGAAACTTCAAGAATATATCAACGATATCCCACGCCCTCTATCGACGATCTGATATTGTCAACGG
Organism: Mytilus edulis; assembly: GCA_019925275.1. Taxonomy (NCBI): domain Eukaryota; kingdom Metazoa; phylum Mollusca; class Bivalvia; order Mytilida; family Mytilidae; genus Mytilus; species Mytilus edulis. The sequence goes on from CM034356.1 coordinate 76,484,471, forward strand.
TTTTTGTTATTATCTTTTATGAGACAAAGACCGAGAACTACATATGAGTTAAACTTCACATTGATTCCGGTAGTGCAGTAATATTAGGACATCCATGTCGACACAACTTGTCTTCATCTTATTCTTATGCCGAAAGCTGAAATGACTTTTGTACATTATCAAAATTTATAAACTAAAGACAAGAAGTACTTTTTTTGGAGACATTTGTTGTTTTAACCCCCATGTGAATACGTATAATAGAGACATATCTAAAAGGTATAGATTACAATGACATTTTTAACATTACGCTGGTGCGTACTAATTTCCTTTATTCAATATGCAAAAATTAAATAAAACAATAAAAACAATAAAGATTAACTTAAGTGGAACGCTTGGTAAGTCTTACACAAATCTTAACAAAATATAAAAGGTCAAACTATTAATAATGTCAAAGGTTTTTGAATATTGACCACAAAAATAACGGTAAGAGTTTCAAATATATATATTCCTTTTTTTTTTAGAATTTCAAAGTAACATAAAATTTAGAATGGACATGGGGAATATGTCAAAGAGACAACGTATACTTTAAGATAGGAATAGAAAGAATATGTTAAGAAAAAGCCTTATGCACATGTGGCGGGTGTAAATAGTTATCAAAGGTACCAGGATTATAATCCCTAAAGGTTTTTTTTAAACACTCAAACATTCTGCTTTTAATTCGAACAGTTGAGTAACAAAAATAATTAAAAAGGACAATGCAAATCAGTTTAGAAAATGGAACCTCATCGCATATGATAAACAACAACACAAAAAACTACCCAAGATACAATGAAACAATACGTAGTATTGAAGAACGTTCGCATTTTATGAAAACAAGCACAAAGTACATAATGTCTTCCTTTATTTTTGGCAGCTTCCTTTTAGGCAAAATGTCATTCTGCAACGTCATGAATAGTACAGATATAGACACAGACACGACCAATCAGTAATTATGTGATTCTTTATTTTTGTCAATATAAGAAACATGGCATCAAAACAGCGAAATTATGAGCGCCTGAATATACTATTAAATCGATTAGTTCATTCAACATGTGAAAAGATTCTCGAAAATCATCTACGAGAAAAAAGAATGTCGTTTTACCAATTCCTAGAGACGAACAATCATTGCATCATGCACTGTTTTCGTGTCAATACAACTTGCTGTTCACTGCATGCTGGCTGTTCATACACTATATCGGCAACATTGACTAAAAGACAATGGAGTTTCTTGTATAAAGACGAAAAAACAAATAGTTGCAGGAGGCCAGGTTGTATTTGTCAAGTTATAACAACGTGCACAAAATTTCGGAATCTTAATCTGAATGTTTTATGTTTCCTTATAATTGAATTCTCAATGCTAAATGGGTTGAACATGGAAGCATTGAAGAGACTGAATGTGTTCAATCAAGAGATGCAGGACATAAGAACAAGAATAATTCCGGATAGTGAATTTCAGACCAAATGGAATACCACTACAGACAGTTTAAAGGTCTTAGGTGTTACACAGCAGCAGATAGATGAAGTATACCGCACACCTATTCGCACTGATTTATATGATGGGGTAATACAAGTATACTTAAAACATTTTCCCATAAATTTGGGAACAGAAAAAATATTTGGTCACTTAAATTTTTCTTTCCTGAATACAATGAAATACAAAAAAAAACCGCCCATTCATGCTTCTTATCTTGTGAGTCTACCAAGACGTAGAGACGTAGTACAAAAAACCACGGGTGAAAAATGTTCAGTTAGCTTTTGTTTGCACATGTCCTAAGTCAGGAATCCGATGTTCATTATTTGTATTTTGTTGATGAGGTTCATAAGTGTTTATCGTTTTCGTTTTTTATATATAGATTAGACCCTTGGTTTTCCCGTTTGAATGGTTTTACACTAGTCATTTTGGGGAATCTTATAAGTTGCTGTTCGGTGTGAGCCAAGGCTCTTATATCTATCTAGTCTAATTAATTCATTTTACCTTTATGGAAGGTTGTTTCGACAAAAAAATACTAAAATAATAGTATCAATGTACATCATTACGCACTGACACTTGAGGTTTATTAGATTTAATGATAAAATGAATAATAAATTACCTTTTAATTTTTTGATAGATTTTTAACATTTCTTTACTTTTCAATTTGACAAAAGCACATCGGACGCAAAAACAAAATTGTAATTATGGTATCTATGTGGAATTTATTTACATATAACAAAACAAGTTCTTTTTAACCAATAAATGAATGCTGCATTTCAAGTGGTACACATAACTGGCATATATTTTGCATATAAAAAGTTACAGGTTGTGTAGAAAATGTTAACAGCCCCAGTTTAAATAGTATGATGGAAGTTAGCCAAAACTATCCCTTATGTGAGCTGTAGCAATGTACAAGATGCGTGGCACACTCCGGCAGTACACTAGACAATCTAACGAATATAATGTGTAATGCAGATACAATCAATTATCTAACTAAAGGTTATTTATACTTTCCCTCTAGTAAGGATTCAACCTACTAAACATGAGTAAATGATAGTTTAACAACCGAGACTCGTTTGAAGTGCTACGACTTTAAATAGTGTAAATAATCTGCTCTATCTTTAAAATGTGCATATCAGCACTTCTATAAATAACAGAGGATTAACAACCTTAAAACCTTTAATGAGTTAACGTAATCAATAAAAAATACATCAAATCTTATAAGTGACATGATAATGATTATTGAGAATTTGTTTTACGCTCTTGTGCACAAGAATGTGAATGTTTTATAAAATTTATATATATTCCGTAGATTCTGCAATAATACCATCTACAGGTTACCATACAACCTTCAATAATGATCAAACTCAACCCTTTAAGAGACTACATGTATGTGCACTATTTACATTTTTAACAATTGTAACGTGATAACTTAATCTTGATACATGCATTTGCTTTTATAATTTTAAACATAAAGATTTACTCATATTTGTCAACGTGATCATAAAGTTTTACTATTAAAATATTTTTTTGCAGACTTTAAATTTTAAGTTCAATTTTGCTCTGTAAAAGGGTAAAAATAAACTCATCATAGATGCTATGATTGAAATTTGTATTTGCGCTCAAACAAAAAAGAAGTTAAAAGGCTAAATAAAGTACGCAGTCGAAGAGCATTGAGGACAAAATAATTTCTGATTAATTTTCCAAATATAACTAAGGTAATCTATTCCTGAGATTGAAAAGCCTTAGTATTTCAAATATTCAAACTTTTGTAAACAGTTAATTTATAATATTGACCATAGCAATGAAAATTCATGACAACACAGAAGTGATCATGTCAACACAGAAGATACTTAGTGCTTTTCTTGAACGTGCCTGAACAAAATTTAAGAATATGACTCTTACTCAGTTGTTCAATTTGTTATAATAGATAAATAATTTAGTTATTTCTTTTGTTTTGCAGGGCTGCAGAGATGTATGTTATGCCATATTTCTTGTAACACTAATCGTATCCTTCATATGCATTTTAATTAAAGCGGTTTGATATTAAGATAAAATCCCATAGCAAAATATACGTAGAAAGCACGTGTATTTATTTTTGCATGGGTTGTTTTGTATTTTGGAAGTGAAAGTTAATGAAATAAGTAAGTTAAGATACTCAAAAATATTTATGAGAGTCCTTGGTAATTAAAATATGTCAGATAGTCGTTTCGGAAGGACAACAGATCTGCTGTTATATTTAGTGTTTTGTCATGTTTTGTATTCCATAGTACATGTATAGCGTGTAGCAATCGTGATATTTTTGATGATCCCCTTTTCTGTTACTTTTGGTTCTTTTTTAGCAATAATATTTGTTTTCCTTTCTCAGGCACACTGCATTACAGTCGATGCCACTTTGAGTGGACGTTTCGCCCCCGAGGGTATCACCAGCCCAGTAGTCAGCACTTTGGTGTTGACTTGAATATCAATTATATTGTCATTTTTATAAATTTCCTGTTTACAAAAATATGCTTTTTTTCGAAATACTAAAGATTTTCTTATCCTATGCATAGACTACCTTAACAATATTTGGCTCAACTTTTTGGAATTTTGGGTCCTAAATGCTCTTCAACTTTTTACTTATTTGGCTTATAACTATTTTGATATGAGCATCACTGATGAGTCTTGTGTAGACGAAACGCGCGACTGGCGTATTAAATTATAAGCATGGTTCCTTTGATAACTATTTACAGTTACACTTCAAAATCTTTACAGACGTCATCACGAGTTCGTTGACCGTTATTGAAGATCTGTTTCACATATGACGGTGAATATTTTCCATAGGGTCGAGACTTCTAAAAACATGTTCAATTCAGCCACATTTCTGTGCCTGTACAAATTCAGAAACCTCTAGCCTTAGTTAGTCTTGTGTATTCTTAACAGTAGACGTCCATGTAGCTGCTATCCATTATAGTTTAGGGACGTCTTAAGCGGGGTTTTCTCGCTGCGTTGAAGAACCATTAGTGGTCTTGTGTTGTTTGCTTTGCTAGTTTGCCGAGTTGTTGGATCTTTATCGACAAATTCCTTATTTGCATTCTCTATTGTAATCGTCGTTACCACAATCCCGTCCTCCTTTTCCTTGAAGTTGACCACCCAAATTGGACTACGGGTTTGTACTTACATCAGCATCACGACGGGTACCACTTATGAAGCAGGATCTTGTATCTTTCGCGCCGCTTTTAAAACCTCATCAGAAAAAGTTAACAATAGGCTTATGAAATGTATATCTTACCCACACCTAATGTGTTTTGATAACTTTTGAAGACAGTTTGGTGTCCTGTAGTTGTTGAACAACTTTGAACTCTGATAAGTTGGCGTTTAGCTGTATCATGAAAATAATCATAACTTTAATTATAATAGAATGTTATATCAGTAGAATGTCCTTAACTTTGATACTTACAGCTATTAATCATTCCTGGTGTTACAGTAGGTATTACATTGGGTGTCATTCGATCATGTAAGTTAACATATATATATATAATTAATTCATCTTATATTTAAGGTGTTGGAATTATAAAAACGACTTCAGTATGCCTACTAAAGAAATGTATCCTGTTGAACTTACTTTAAATAAAGCTAATACTAACAATGACCCCTGCCCTTTCCTTTCCTCAATCTTGATAACGGAAAGCTTAATACAGTACTAACATTTATGATAAAAGAGAATATTTTTCATTTCCTATCGTTAATTATCCATTTTTAGATGGTGACGTTCCCTTATCACCATCTTACGGTGTTTATATATCTCAACTTGTACGATTCGCTCGTGTATGTAACAATGTTTTAGATTTTAACGAGAGAAATTTATGTATTACTGAAACATTATTACACCAGGGTTTTCGATATCACAAACTAGTCAAAACATTTACTAAATTTTATCATCGGTATAAGAACATCATTCGTAAATATAGCTCAACATGCAGACTTCTCATACGTTCAGGTATTTCACATCCAATCTCTAATGGAAATATTCTTTATAAAGCACAAAAATGTCAGTATTCATATCAGAAGCTAACAAAACCTTTAAATAGACTTATTAAGAAGTGATATAGTTACGATACTGTTGTCAGGTCATTAAAGATTGCATATTTTGGCGTTAATATTGATTCACTTGAAGGGTCTTTGCATCGGATCAAAACACACTTATTATTTTAAAAAAAAGTTGTTGGCATGCCACGGGTAATGTTCTTCTCATATATGTTATGATGGTATGATACTAAACCCCTAACGGGAAGGATTTGCCTGATATTTATATGATGAAGACATAATCTTTCAATCAGTTTAATTGGTGTGGAGCTGGCATGTCAGTTAACTGCTAGTAGTCTGTTGTTATTTATGTATTATTGTCATTTTGTTTATTTTCTTTGGTTACATCTTCTGACATCAGACTCGGACTTCTCTTGAACTAAATTTTAATGTGCGTATTGTTATGCGTTTACTTATCTACATTGGCTAGAGGTATAGGGGGAGGGTTGAAATTTCATAAACATGTTAAACCCCGCCGCATTTTTGCGCCTGTCCCAACTCAGGAGTCTCCGGCCTTTGTTAGTCTTGAATTATTTTCAATTTTAGTTTCTTGTGTACAATTTGGAGTTTGGTATGGAGTTCATTATCACTGAACTAGTATATATATTTGTTTTGGGGGGGGGGGGGGGGGGGGGGGGGCAGCTGAAGGACCCCTCCGGGTGCTGGAATTTCTCGCTGTATTGAACACCTTTATCTTATAGCAGTTTGGTATTTGCAATTTTAACGTAAAGTAACGGCCATCGTTCTGTTTTTGTACTTGGAATTTTTTTATTTCTGAATTAATAAAAAAAAATTAATTATACATCTGACGATGTACAACCCGAAATTTTACAATATCGTCAGATGGTCCCATAGTACTTGGTACATAGATTTAATAACAGTTAAATATCAGACAAATACACTATGAAAGTACTAGTATACCTTTATTTACGCAGTTTCGTTTATTGTTGTGCATGCTTATTGTACTACATTGTTTTATTTTCAAAATATGTTACTCTATTTCTTAATGCATTATGTATAATTAACAGCGTATTCATTTATTTAAAAGTATAGCACGAGCGACTGCAGATCAACCTCAGAAAAAGTGCACTTGTCATACTAAAACGTCAGATTGGAGCATGGGAGACAAACGAACGCCTTTCCTTCTTGATACTTTTATGCGGGGCACAAACAGCTGAGAAAATGTCTTATTTAGAAAATGCTGTTTCATATAAAACTCATATTTGTTTTTAATATACATTGAAACATACATTGTCATTATTGTCTGTAATATTATGGAAATTGGATCAATCTGTAATAGTATGGAATTTGGATCAATCTGTAATAGTATGGAAATTGGAACATTCTGTAATAGTATGGAAATTGGATCAATCTGTAATAGTATGGAAATTGGATCAATCTGTAATAGTATGAAAATTGGATCAATAGTATGGAAATACAACATCTTGAAAGCAAGAAAAGAAAACACAGGAATGATCTAATTTTGCTCATGCTACATTTAATTACAGAATAATTACTTCACAATTTGATTAAATTCTTTTCCGACCGAAAGATAGTATTTTAACTGCTACCTACTAGATCGTTTTATTTAAAAGCATTTCTGATTGGCTGTTAAAAGCAACAAAAAGTAGCTCTTTTTAATTTTGTACTTATGCAACATTTCTAAATCGAGCATCTTCAACAGAAATTGATCTATATTGAATACAAAACAAGGTTCATTAAAATGAATGGACTGTATACATGAACTAAAACCAATCCGTTTCTGAAATTAAACCTTATGAAATCATAAACAGTATTTGCCTTGTTGTTCTTTGTTAAAATTTGTTGTTAGGTACGTTATCAATATTAATCTTTATGATAGATGATAGAAACGGAAACACATTTCAAAAGTTAAGATAACTTAAATTATTCTAAAATGTTTTTTTTTACAGATAAGAAAACACAAACGCTAAAGATTTTTTTTACGACAAAGTAAATATAAACATACAACCTCAGTATGTACCATATACAATGCCTTGTACACCTTTTTTAATTACCACAACAATTAAATTACCATAAAGTATAATACAGCTGTATAACTTCTCATTAATTTCAAAAGGGAAAGTTACATAAAGGAAATTGGATCAACGAAATAATACGTAGTTCTAAAAATGTCGTTCAAAATTCCAAAATCAGCACGTAGACGTCTCCATGATGAACTCAGATGATTATTAGCGAAGATATCCAAGAGATACCAAACATCTACAATGTATTCATTTAATAACAAAACTCTTAGGATCAAAAACTATTGTAAAATATGCCAATTTTATTATGACATACGCGTAATGTTTTCTTCTCGTTTGATGTCTTTAAGCTTTTAATTTTGCCATTTGATAAAGGACTTTCCGATTTGGATTTTCCTTGGAGTTCGATATATTTGCTATTTTTCTGTTTACATTTCAATTTCAGAATGAAATTCATATCCACAGAGACCTTAAGAATTCATAAAAAAATATATACAAGTGGATAGTTATATGAAAAAGTTGGATTCTTTCCTTATAAAGTTTCTTTAAAAAGACAGAAATGTATGGTCTATTTCCTCTTCCTGTTTTAGTATTTCCCATTGCAATATTGACACCTGTACATAAAATCTTAACTGTTTGTATATTTCTATTTAATAATACCGCCTTCAAGAAAGTACAATTATATCAGAGTTATATCATTCAAAGTTAGGTTGTCGTATTTCCTCATATGGCAAAAAACTGCATGCGATTCATTACCTGAAACAATAAAACAATTCAATGGAACCAAGAATAGAATCTTAATTAGGTATATCCTGAAACCGCAGTGAAGCTATAATGGGCATTATTTTGCACTCTTTTGTCACTTATTCCAAATCTGTAAATAAGAACGAGATGCAATTTTGATTGGGTAATTTCATACCATTCGGTAAATACACGATAACCGGCTCTAGGCTATGGAACTTTTCATTAAAATATACGAAACAATTGTTTAAGAAGGTCTTGATGTTATTTCTTCTGATTTTTAGCGTTTCTAAAGTTTTTGATGAAATATTTAATCATCAAATGCTAATGTTTTTTCTCAATCGATTTATGCATTTCGAACAGCGGTAAACTACTGTTGCCTTTATCATATCATTTTGAATTCCTTTCTGATTCACCCCATGTAATAAACAATATGTATCAATACTTACATAGTCTTCCTTATTTTGTAGATTTGAATTGAGGTGAACAAAAATTGTGTAGATTTGAATTGAGGTGAACAAAAATTGTGTAAATTTGAATTTAGGTGAACAAACATTGTGTAGATTTGAATTTAGGTGAACAAACATTGTGTAGATTTAAATTGAGGTTAACAAAATTGTGTAAATTTGAATTTAGGTGAACAAAAATTGTGAAGATTAGAATTGAGGTGAAAAAAACTTGTGTAGATTTTAATTGAGGTTAACAAAAATTGTGTAGATTTGAATTTAGGTGAACACACATTGTGAAGATTTAAATTGAGGTGAACAAAAATACGACAATACCTGAAAACACAATGTTAATATCAGTAGTTTAATAAAATATGTTGGTTCAATTTTGTATAGAGGGGCAATCCTAACTTAATTAATTTCTTGTTTTATTTTATTGCTGTTTTTTTAGTAACCCGATATTTCCTTCGATTTCCTATGGATCGTGGATGACATGTGTTATACCATTAAACTAAAGGCTGTTAAACGATACAAATTTGTCGTTTCGAAAGGAAGATTGTGTTTCTAAAATAAAAGCTGTATCAAGTTCAGATGATATAGCATATCATTGCATTTTATTTTTTTTAATTTGTTTTAAATATTTGTATTTGCAATCAATACAAATCATTATCAAATGTCAAATATTGCATCCATTCATGTTTGTTAGACTTTTCCGCTTACTCAAATTAGATTCGTAAAGTATTAAAAAAGAAAAATGAAAATTTTGAAAATATGCGTTCGAAAAATTAAATGGATTTATCTTCATAAGTAACGCTCAAAACCAAATATTTGAAACATGTGAAAAGCAAAATGACATATACTCTGATATGTTGTTGTTCGGAAGGACATAACTACATGAGTAAAACTTATTTGTATCCATGAGGCTGTGAGAAAGAATAACAAATTCATCCCTTCAACACCTCTACCGTAACCAATTTACATATTCTACTGTCGATACCACTTCACACATTCTACTTTCGACACCACTTCACACGTTCTGCTTTTGACACCACTTCACGCGTTCTACTTTCGACACCACTTCACATGTTCTACTTTTGTCACCACTTCACACGTTCTACTTTCGACACCACTTCACACGATCTACTGTCAACATCACTTTCGTCTAAGTGCCAACTCTGCATGAGGGAGTTAAAATTTTAGTTTCTTTATAATTTAAAAATTTATAAACGGACAATTTTAGAAAAAAAATGTTATAAATCATGTCAGTACAAAGATACTCCCTATCGTCCACCTGTAATTATTATCGGTTTTGCTGTTGAATGTTCTAGGTTCTATTTTTTTCTATGTTTTGTTAAATGCTACTGGATATGACAAATACATCGCATGTACAAACTATAGATAATTAGATATAATTCAATAACTAGAAAGATTGTAAAATTTTGCAAAAATGTAAAAGTATGCTCAAGGTAACAGTTCAGTTGTTTGATTACAATATATTTTATGAAATTTCGCATGCAACATGTGCTTGTGGATATGCACATTGATATCCAAAAATAATGTTATTCGAATGAAATTTCCGTTTTATTCTTACAAAATTTAAAGGTGGTAACCAAATATAATTTTCAATATGAATAGTTGAATATTCTGCAAAGCGCGAAAAAAGGCAGAAAAAAAACTAAAATATATCGTGACATTATGTCTACAGTAAACCACAAACTTTTTTTTCGACGTTTTTAGATAATTCAGTGACATATTAATTTTTGTTCTAAATAATAAGGATGTTCTGGTAACTAACAGAAAACCCTGGCCGTTTTTGGCACAACTTTTTTGATCTTTTGGTCCTCGATGCTGTTCGACTTTGTGCTTGCTTTTGTATGTGGGCATCACTAGTAGATCTTGTGTGGATAAAATGCACTTCTGGCGTATTAAAATTTTCAACTTGTTGCCTTTTGTTGGCTGTTGTTCGTGTGTTTCTTTGTCAATTCTCCAATTTATTTATATTGTAGTCCTGTGGTGTTGAGTTGTCATTTTAATGTTATATTTCACATGGCTATAAAAGGAGATATTTGGCATGCCACAAAACCAGGTTCAACCCGCCATTTTTTCATTTAAAATGTCCTGTACCAAGTCAGGAATATGGCCATTGATAGTTCGTTTCTGTGTGTGTTACATTTTAACGTTGCGTCGTTTGTTTTCTCTTATTTTTGAGTGTAAATTCACATTGCGATAAGACGTGTCACGGTACTTGTCTATCCCAAATTCATGTATTTGGTTTTGATGTTATATTTGTTATTCTCGTGGGATTTTATCTGATGCTTGGTCCGTTTCTGTATTTGTTACATTGTAGTGTTGTGTCGTTGTTCACCGGTTATATTTAATGCGTTTCCCTCAGTTTTAGTTTGTTACCCCGATTTTGTTTTTTGTCCATGGATTTATGAGTTTGAACAGTGGTATACTACTGTTGCCTTTATTTACTGTTCACAAGGGGTATTAAAGATACAAAAATTTGAAACAATGAAATAAACACTAAGAATATTTATACAGTACAACAAATTCGGTGACCCCATATAATTTCCATGTTTCAATTGTACAGAAATTGAAGTGGCTATAATACATCGTTTGAGAGAAAATTCAAAGTATATGTGTTTTTTATACATTTGGTGTTTTTTTTTTACAGAATATTCAATTTATTGTATTCAATTAGTTATATATATATAATATATATTTAAATTTCTTATGCATTTAAATATGTTCTAGTAGTTTTCAAATTTTCATAACATTCGTGAGATCGCCCATTTGCATACCACATGTTATTTGATTTTAATAGAGACATAAACTTCAAGTAAACAAAAGTAAATAGTAACGAAGTCTAAACAACGATAAGACAATCCACTGTTACGCCAAATTAATTTTGCTTTGTTATGAGTGCAAAAAATTTAAGTACAACAATGAAAACAATAAAGATTCACTAATATGGATCGCTTGGTTTGTCTAACACACATATAAACGAAATGAAAAAGGTCAAACTATTTATAAAATCATGTAATTTTAATGTTGTTGAAATATTGACCAAATAAAAAAAGGTAAGAGTTTTCAAAAATATATATATTTATATGTCGTACAATTTCAAAGTAACATATGATTTAAAATATAAATTAACGGATATGTTAAGACAAATTACTGAATTTCACAGACTAGCAAACATTTGTCATAAGCCAAACTTTTTTAATGACAAAAACCCCCACTAAAATACATCTAAAAGCAACTACTATCGAGATTACATATATAGGAAACAGACACATGAACATGTGACTGGTTTAAAACATTTTGAGCACACAAACATTTTCCTTCTAATTTTGAGAAGTTGAATTACAAAAGGTATAAAAAAAAATTGGTAAGATTCAGGACTTAACCGTATCAAAATTGTTAGCATTTAATGAAATAAAGTTCAAGGAATATGATCTGCTAATAAAGATGTCATACTGTGTTTTACAGCTGTTTTTTTTATACTAAATATCATTACCGGTACAGGAAGCCATAATCTTGTAAAATACCAAAAATGAAATTAGTATAAGACCACTACAGAAGGAGATCCTCGTAATGTATTCCAAATTGTACATTTTGCATTAGTTTGTTCAACATAGAATGCATTATTATATACAGCTGTATAGTCAAAACTCATTATATGCAGTAAAGATAAGAGTTTGAACGGGCGATTTTTTCACAGTGTAAATGCAATGCTTAGACTTAAGTAATAATAATTTCATGTTCTTTTTTTCGATTCAAAGAAAGATGTCATCAGGAACGGAAAATTACGAGCGTCTGAATGAACTACTAACTCGTTTAGTATATCCAACGTGTGAAAAAATTCTGGACAATCATCTTCGAGCAAATAAAGTATCGATCTACCAATTTCTAGAGACAAACAAACATCGCATCGTACACTGTTTTCGTGTCAAATCACCTTGCTGTTCATTGCATGCTAACTGTACATATCCAATAAAGGCAACATTGACCCAAAGGCAATGGAGCTTCCTGTATAAAGACGAAGAAAACAATGTTTGCACGAAGCCAGTTTGTATTTGTAATGTTGTTACAACATGCAAAAAATTTCGGAATCTTAATCTGAATGTTATATGTTTCCTTATAATCGAATTCTCAATGCTTAATGGGTTGAACATGGAAGCATTGAAGAGACTGAATGTTTTCAATCAAGAGATGCAGGACATAAGAACAGGCATAGTACCGTATAGTGAATTTCAAACCAAATGGAATACAACAACAGATAGTTTGATGGTCCTAGGTGTGACACAGCAGCAAATAGATAGAATAAAGAAAATAAGAGTAAACCGTACACCTACTCCTACTGCTTTAGATGACAGGGTAATATACTTTAAAGATTTGAGAATAGATAAAACACAAAATCTTTCGCTGTATCATTGCAATTTCACTTACCTAAATACAAATGAACAATAAAATCAAACATCATTCTTATTTGCTACGTTCTTCTTGTCAATGAGTATCGTAGACAAAAATTATCTTAAATGAAACAAGTAAGAAATGATCATAGTGTTGTCCTCTTATAGGTGATGTGTTTCCCTTGGTTTTAGTTTGTAACCCGGACTTGTGTCTTTCAATCGATTTATGAGTTTCAAATAGCAGTATAATACTGTTGCCTTTATTTATTACTCCTGATATCTTTATGGACGCTACATTAAAATGAAATACTGAAATAAAATGTTCAACGCATATCTTTAACCACTGATCGAAGGCTGATTGTAATAAAGGATATAACTTTTAAAGCTAAAATAAATAGACAGACATATTTGTAAAATGGCTTTAGAGCTGGCTTTACCAAATGATGTCTACAAAAATTCAAGTAAAAAATGTAATTGGCATATATCTATAGATTAGAGTTTTAATGATTTGCAGAAGAGTTTAACAGCCTTCAGTAAAAAGGGCATCATGGAAGTTTTTCCTTCACTAATGCTACTTAACATTCATTATGTGAACTGTAGCATTGGCGTTTTAATCTAAAGAGTGCATAGAAGACTGGAAAATCCAACCAGTCTAATTTGGAATGCAGTAATGATCATTTATACATCTTAAGCTGACTCAGACATCCCCTCTAGTAAGGATTCCACCTTCTTAATATAAGTAAATGATATATAGTTATTTCAAAAATGTGTTAGTAATTATATAACCCAGAAACCTTTGTTCTTTTATAAGTAGGTGATGTCTGCACTTTTACAAATTACAAAGAGTTTAGTAATTACTGCAAAAGATAACTTTTACTGATGAATATGATCAATGTTCTACACATCAAATATTATGATTACATGGTAATGATTTTGTTTAAACATGGATTTTGTTTTGCCACTGTTCATTATAAAGTAAACTTTTAAAATTTCAAACTAAGATTTCGTCCTAGATTCGGTGATTTTTCCTAACTGTATTCGTAAAGTACGAGGTTTTGAACTATGAAAAAGCGATTAGACCAATGCTGTCCTTGAATGGCATGTACGCAGTTTATGTTTATGACTCTTTCTCGTCTCAATATCTGTCGGAATTTTGGTTCTTAGTGCTCTTTAACTTCTTACTTTAAATTTCGAGAGTCACTGATGAGTCTATTGTAAACTTTTCTCGCGTCCGACATACACAGCTATAATTCTGGTATCTTTGATGAGGTTTTTCTCTCTCGTTAGAATGGTTATTAGATTTATTTATTTCATTTTTTTGCAGGGTTGCAGATGTCCATGTTGTAAAATACTACTGATGGCACTAGTCGTATCCTTTGGTTATCATTCAAGTGAGTTTGGAGGAAAATGTCGATATGAAAATAAAATGCAATATAAAAATTATACGTAGAAAGCACTTGTATGTTTTCCATTATAGGCAGCTTTATTTTTTCAGAAAATTGTAAATTGAATAAGTATATATACTTAATTTTTTTGATAAGAGTCATTGGAAATCAAGAGATGACAGAAAAAAAGGAAATCGATAAATTATCTGGTTCGAGAAATTTGCAGCAATTTTATGTCCCCAAAGATTCGTTCTTTATTTTACATTTTAACTTACTGAGACAACCGTTACTGGGGAGTGTTTTGTAGACGAAAAGCGCATCTGGCGTACACACTGATATCTTTCACGGTCTAATAGACAACCTTCGAGTTCGATGCATTTCCGTCAAAAAACTCTGGTTTTAGTGAACATCGTTCGTGCGTTTAGGTGCATTGTCACTTCCGTTTCAATGTTGAGCGAGTGGTTGGAAAAATACTGTATTGCACGATATATTCGGCAAATTAAATTCTCATAAATGACAATCAGCACTGTTGTGGTTAGGGAATTGTGATTAAGTACTTACAAAACAAACATTATTTCTAGTTTATCCTGCACAATGACGATCAATAAGACGCTTGATGAGGGTTAATAGTGCAGGGATACAGGCGATCGATCCCTCTATCTGGTAAAAGACGTCATAAGGGCGCGCATCAAAAACTACCTCGACCAAAAACTTTAACCTGAAGCGAACGGACGCACAGACGGACGAACGAATGGAGGCACAGACCAGAAAACATAATGCCCCTCTACTATCGTAGGTGGGGCATAAAAACCTTTCAACTAATGCTTTATTTTTTGCAGATAATATGAAGTCTACTAGTCCTATAACATATGACCTCGGGGGCATTATTAACTATTTACTGTTCTGATATTTTTTTTTACTGTCAATGTGCCACCCGTCCGCATTCAAAAAAAAAATAAAAAAATGAAAATATCAGTATAAAAACGTTCAAAATTGAATAAGAATGCGAAGTCATATGTTTTAGGACTAAAAGTTTACAAACTGTTAGACCGAAGGTTTTATTTAGAATATTATACAATTATGGCCCGTTGAAAGGGTGAATATCCAAAATTGTCAACACGAGACGAGAAGGTTATTTCAATGAGGGCACAGCCCGAAGTGAAATAACTTTTAAGGGTTGACAATTTTGGATATCCATCGATTCTAAGGGACCAAAATTGTTTTATTATACCGAACTAACAGTGAAAGGGCCTATTTAAGGACATTTAACACTTTCTATATTTTTTACATAACATGATAACAAACACAAGCTGACGTTTGAAAATAAGAATACATTTGTGTTCTAGAATTTATCGAATGTACAACAAAGGTAGAATCTTTTTGTAAAATATTGATGGCCCTGAAAAGGACCGTTTATATCATCGGCTGCTGGTACTATATTCATTTCCAAAGCCTCATTTACTCGTCTCTCGATGGGCTGTCAGAATAACGTGAACGCTGCCATTTTGTTTATTTAAGTCTGTGACGTCATTTTCATGGGAGATAACTCGAGTGCAAATCTAGACACTCAAAAGGTTATTCGCCAGTGAATAATAGGGTTATTCACCGCTGGTGTAATTTTCAAGGGTTATTCGTCCTCTCTTGCAATTAAATGAAAATCAACTGAATTATTCCAAGTCACATGATAAGTTGTTATCCAATGGAATTGTTTGTAATATACGTAATGTATAATAATGATTTGTATCTGTATGTAGTTTCCCTGTGACTATCATTTCATACAATTTGTTGATTATTTCCTTGACACATAAAAAGGTATTGATCATTCTAGCCATACCTGTAGGAATCATTGTTGTACTTGTCCTGTATATTTAATGGTGAGTTAACAAACATTAACGAAAAGAGAATGGGGTACGTCCAGTAAAACCGTTACCAGGAACACATGATATCTAAAGGTCAGCATTGAATATTGTACGGTAAACTAGCAGACCACTTTCAGTTTTACAAAATATTTACAATTTAATCTCTTTTTTTGTGGATCGAATCAGTCAACACATTATTTACCCTTACTTTACTCTTAGCAATCTTTCAATCTTTTCTATTTAATAACTGATCACTCCTAGTAAATACGTAATCCATCTCGAGCTAAGGTTAAATTGAAGTTCACATGAATGCGAATTCATATGAGGTCGAATTAATCACTTACAAGCCAATAATACATCAGTGATGTTGTTTTAGAGCTTATTTTGACAATTTTAAGCCAATTATCTACTCTTAACGAAATGTTTATTCAAAATTCCGTTTTTATTCATACTTGAAACGAAAAGATTCGTATTTTCAGTAGAATATTTTGAAACATATTTTTACCTTCATTTACATTTTGAATAATTCATCAATTATTTTGCATATGACAGATTTTTGTTCTTTATTTCAGACAAAATTGCAAGTTATCAATTGCTTGAAGATAGTCAGACGTCATAAATATATTCATATACAGATCTTGGATAATACAACTAGAGATGGATTGAAAAAAGAAAAAAAATGATAGACACTGAAATATCTGACTGACAAAAATTAAAAAAATTATATTCAGAAATTAAGAGAATGCTTTTTTCAATGACAAAAACATAGAATAAACAAAAAGTAGATACAAATAATTAAAAATCAATCTAATTATAAATATTCGTTATACTTATACATATGAGAAGTATAATGAAATCAGAGATCAATATTTAAATTAGATTTAATAAAAGTCAGGATGATGAATAGTACAATGGCATTTCAAAATATTAGCTTAATTATTTGTGGTAATCATATTTTATTCAAAAATGTGTAAGAAGTATAGCAATAATTCAGTTGTCGAATATTCGTCATAATTTATGCTTTAAATAAATCATTAAGTTTCATGATAATTTCTACTTTTTTTGAACGTAAAATTTTCAAAGGTGTTGTATAAATAAAGTTAGTGCCGAAGCGCAGGCTACTGACCAATCAAAATAGGAATGACACCTTGTAAAAACAACTCTGATTCAAACATAGCCTTCTCTAAGCCTGACATCATCAGCATGATAGATCTTTTTTATATTGACAACATATATGTTACGTAGGAAGGACGTGGTTTTAACAAATAATCGGCATTCAAATTGGAGTCAACTGTGATCCTCTTACCTATTTATTTATGTATATGATAGTTATCAAAGGTACCAGGATTATAATTTAGTACGCCAGACGCGCGTTTCGTCTACATAAAGACTCATCAGTGACGCTCAAATCAAAATATTTATAAAGCCAAACAAGTACAAAGTTGAAGAGCATTGAGGATCCAAAATTCCAAAAAGTTGTGCCAAATACGGCTAAGGTAATCTATGCCTGAGGCAGACTCAGTGCCTACTATATATTAGAAATTAACACCCTGTATTTGTTGTCTCTACATTTCCAACTAAAACTCCTTGAGGTAAAGTTGAACATCACGCTTTCCATAATAAGGGTTAAGCGCAAAGACGATGAAGGGAATTCCAGAAGCACCGTGACGCGAACGAAAACCATGTGATTATATATATACTAGAACACATTCGCAACACCCTCGGCTGAATAAAAGCTTCTTCGCCTTATTCTTAGCTTGGATTTTTAGTATTCTTTTTTGTCATCTGATAAAATCATGCAGATTATAAGGTGCATAGTTTTCTCTGCTTGCAAAATGTTTCTGTGTTTAATTCAGTCCTGTGTTTGAATCAGTCCTGGTTTTCCTACTGCAGTATGTCCTTCACTGTTTCCTGTTCTTTGTCATTTCATGTGTTCGGCATCTGGGGTGACCTTATCCCTTATTTTGTATTTAATTGTTTTTATATATTGCATTTTTATATTTGAGGATGAGAGAATGGGGTAATTAAGTGTGTGTTCGTATGTTTTATAACGGGGATGTGAACTTTCTGGTTGTAAAACACGTCACGGCCAGGATGGAAAACTGTGTATGAAAATTCTCACATAATAAAAAAAATCATAGTGGTCCTAAGAAACTAATGTTTTGTTTCCCCGTTTCCAAACATATTCTTAGATGGAATAGGCTATTATTGTCAGGCTCTTTTTTGGTCATAAAGTTTTTTCAACTGTTTCGGTTCTTATTCTTGGCTTTAAAATATTCAGCTTTGAGCGTTTCTGATGAAAGCGAATCTAGAAAAGCGCTTTGAACGCATACACTTTATACTCTGTTGTTTTCATTTTTAACAGCAGTGGGTTGATACTCCTTCTGGTGGACTATCAGTCCCCGAGGGTATCATCAGCTTAGTATTCAGTTCTTCGTTACTGACGTGATTTATAACAAACGTTGCTTGTTATAAATCAAATATGAGCATTTGAGTGAAATCGGTGAATATGATTTTGACAGCTAGTGCCCCTTTAAAATAGTGAAAAGTTTCTAAAAATAATCATAAACCAATGCATATATTTTTTTATAAATGTATATGTTGTTGCGTCATAAATTTCCGTTTGGATTATTTATAAACATAATAATGATATTAATGACTCTGGGTTTTTCGTTGTATGGCTTCACATGTGTGGCATTTTGAACTAGAAACATTATATTAAATGATTTATAGCATAACCCCCCCCCCCCCCCCAACAAAAAAAAACAACAAAAAAAACCAAACCCCAACAACAACCAAAAACAAAACAAAAATTTCCATTAAAGTCTGCTACTTACAATTGATTTACATTATTAAAACTGAATTATATCTGACAAAAACATATCAATTGTTGATTAAAGTCTGAATATAAATTTTAATCATCTAAGTTTTAGATCTATTACGTACATTTATAGAAATGTTAAACTTCAGCATGCCAAAGTTGCATGCACATTTCACTAAAATCTGTGACATTTACTTTTTGATCTAAAGTCCTTCGATATGGTCAGCATTTAGTGTTTTATACTTTTCTGAGCTACTATTGGTAATAACAACGGTAGACGTCATCTGAACTAAATACACAACAATTCGACGTGAAACATAAATATACAGTCAGTACAATTATACTCTTCGATTTTGTGTGAACATACGTACGTATATATGAGAGAATGTCAAATATAATGGATGTCATTGCATTCTATTATTATGTGACAATGTTATTTGTTTTAAAGAGTTGGAGCACTTAATGTTTATAATTGAAACTTAATTTCATTACATTTAAAATAAACTATTCAGATATAAGATATTTGTTAAGTTTGTGTGCATTCAACGATTCGTTGATCTTATTGAGAAACAATAATCACGATTCATAAGGCTTGACTAATAGTACATGTCATAATAAAGTAAAATGGAGAGAGTTTCGAAACATAGATTTAAAACAAAAACAAAACAAAAAGTAAGTATACATTATATATTTTAAGTTTCTTTTATTAGTAATAATTGAATGACATGAAGAAAGCTGTAAATGCGTTATTTTGTATATATGACACTTTATAATCGCATTCTTTAATATGGTTAATTGCTGTGTGTTTGTTTTTCTACATTGACTAGAGGTATAGGGGAGGGTTGAGATAAAAAAAAAAACATGTTTAATTCTGCCGATTGTTGCGCCTGTCCAAAGTCAGGACCCTCTGGCCTGTCAAGTCTTGTATAATATTTAATTTTAATTAGTTTATTTATATATTTCAGAGTTTAGTATGACGTCCATTATCACTAAACTAGTAATCATTTTTGTTTACGGGCCAGCTGGAGCACGCTTCCGAGTGTGGGATTTTGTCGCTGTGTTGAAGACCCATAGGTGGCCTTCGGCTGTTTTCTGCTCCTTGGTCGGGTTGTTGTCTCTTTTTGACACATTCCCCATTTCCTTTCTCAATTTTATTACTATGAGTTTTTTCGGAATACTAAGGATTTTTTATCCCAGGAATAGATTTTCGTAGCTGTAAATTTTAGAAATATTTGGTCTCCAGTGTTACTCACGGCAACTTCATAGTTTATTTGTCCTTTTTAACTGTTTTGATTCTAGCGTCACTGATGAGTATTTTGTAGACCAAACGCGCGTCTGTCGTACAATATTTTATTGACACGACCTGTGAAGTTCATTGTTATGGAAACAAGTAACACAAAACTGTCTATTTCTTTCAAGTTTAACTTGACCCTTCTGTCGATAATGTTGAAACACGAGCGTCCATAAATATTCAGACAAAAAATTCCATTATATAGGATTAGTGCATGAAAATTGGGGAATATTGTCCCGAGTTGAGTTTTATATTGCACGAGCTTGCGAGTGCAATATATGTTCTACGAGGGACAATACTCCCCAATATTCATGCAATAACCCTATTATTGTATAGCAATATAATATTTGAAAGTAAAAAAATGTTTAAACTAAGATTTTGTCGTTGATGACGTCATGAATTTGGAAGATTTATTGCACTAGTGAAATATTGGAGTTTATTGGACGCTAACTTTTGGTTACTTTATGTGGGAAATATTATATTGCTATGCAATGAATTTATATATTGTGATTTTCAAGTTTGTTATATAAACATGGTTTTATGTATCTGTGCTGAACCATGTGAAAAGGGATTAACAATACAACTAATTTCCTATCGCTCATTCTTCAAGGAGACGGATTTGCACTCCTTGAATGTATCTGTTCTGCAAAGGTCTTTTGATATTATTTACATGTATACTGCCTTGAGTATTTATATACTGCTACTAGTAATTTCGTCGTAAATAGTACTAATATGTATTCTGAATTTCAGACTTTGTTAAAGACCCATTGGTATTCTTCGGCTGTTTTCTTCTCTTTGGTCGGGTTGTTGTCCTTTTGACACATTCCAAATTTCCATTCTTAATTTGATGTTATCACATATACATTCTCTATAACTATTACTTTACAGATTCAAAGATGGCTACACAACGTGACAATTACCTTCGTATAAATAATCTCTTCCACAAAATTGCCGAACCAACAATTGATAAACTGATGGAAAATTATCTCCACAGAACAAACCAGTCGTTGGAGAAATTTCTCAACAATACAAATATCAAGCATACAATTATGCATTTGTACTGGAACGACAAAGAGTGCTGTGAAAATGTGAAAGACTGCACCAAATCCAAAAACCGTCCAATCAGCCGTGACAAGCTTGATGCTTATTATGATTACGGTTACAAGATAAACTCGCATTGTAATGTTCACCCATGTCTATGTCACATTATTGCCAAGCGCATTATGTCTCGAGATCTGGAGATGCCACAACTTGCCTTCTTATTTCGGCAATTCGAAATTTTGAACGCAGACATATTAGAATCTGTCGATATCATTCTAAAAGTCCATACAAAGTTGAAGCTTGACTACACAGACCAACGTATAAGAGCAAATGACTTTGAAAAGATGTGGGCTACCTTATCACCAAATCTTCAGAAGTTAGGAGCAACACAGCATGATATTGGCTTGGTCAGAATTAGCACAATTGAAGATTCAAAGATAAAGCAGATCGATATGACAAGTCCACAAGTATGTTGGTATAAATCTTTATAAACTTGTAAAAGCCATAAAATGTTTCAAAAGACGAAATTCACTCATCCAAACATAGTAATACCCATTCGAAATCTTGTTATTTATGGTGCGTTTTTTGTGTGTTCATGCTTCGAGAGAGACTGTCATAGTTAATATTATAGGTGCTTTTCAATTTTTATCATCGTTTAAGATATAGTTGACTCAATGTATTCAAATGACAAACTTACAAAAAATCTGTTCAGCAAGCTTAAACGACAAAAAAAAAGGGGGAGGGGAGGTGGTAATTTTGACTGTCACTGGAAAAAAAATGGTATTTTTGAAAGAGGCAAACATTGTAACAGACAACCTACAGATGTTGCAGGACGACTTTGAGTTATCTTTAGAGTGTAGAGACTTAAAGTCCTCCTTCTAACCGAACGTGTCTAAAAATGTCCACACATCCAACAGCAAACCGATGAGCCATATTTGAAAAGGTTAAAATGGCGGTCAAAAGAAAACCAACGTAACAATATTTCTTTTTTTCCAATCAATTTTGGGAAATGCTAAATTTTAGGTTTCTTCTCTGTATGAAAACAGAGACTGTCTTTATTCTAAGGCAGCAACCATTTGATTTTCTGGGGGGGCTATGGTTTTTTTTTGGAAAAAAAAGTTTGTTTCCAGTTTTTGGAGAAAAAAATAATTTGCTTTTGATTCTGAGAAAAAAAATTGTTTGTTTCACCCTCAGCTGCCACTATATGTAATGCTAAAATTGAAAGAAAAAAATTGTTTTTGACTTGTCGCGAAAAAAATAGATTGTTTTTCGCCGCTGTCGAAAAAAAAAATTTGTCCAGAAAAAAAAACCATAGCCCCCCCCAGAAAATCAAATGGTTGCTGCCTAATCCCTTCGTGCACACAATTAAAAAAATATATAATGGACTAAAGCACATTAAAACACACAAACACACACACATACAGAGGAAAAAATCATAAAAAAACCCAACAATATAAGTTCAAAT
This sequence comes from Mytilus edulis, assembly GCA_019925275.1. Classification (NCBI taxonomy): domain Eukaryota; kingdom Metazoa; phylum Mollusca; class Bivalvia; order Mytilida; family Mytilidae; genus Mytilus; species Mytilus edulis. The sequence continues at coordinate 76,507,495 of CM034356.1, forward strand.
AACACAGTCAGCCAATACTATTTTTAAACCTGAGTGGTAATAGCATTCGCATTCAAAAGCATTCAAAAGCATTGTTCAACCGTTACATTTTAAAATCAACATGAAACTTCAGTGATGTTACAAATAAAAGGATGGTGAATCAATGTTGTTTGCCCGAGGGGTAGATATATAATTTTAGAATATATTATCACAGTTTGGGAACGAATTGTACATTTTTCTAATTATTTGATCATTCGAGATACTGGCAAGCGGGGCTCCGACATTTGCAAAATAACAAGTTGCTTGATGATAACTTTGACGAACTCTAATGTTACTATATAACGTTTCTGCTTCAAGTGTTGGTAGCTAAAACATTCTTTATGTAAATATTAACCAATAAAGTAATGAGAGAGATAGATGCATCCAAACGTTTTCCTTAGAATGGTGGAGGTGGAGCTTCGTGTAAAACGATTCAACAGCTACGATCCAAAATTTCAAATAAAACATCGAAAAGCCAATCGTTGCTACCAGAATTTTCACATGTACCCTTTCTGATATATATAGTCTTACCTTTCTGAAAGTTTCAAAGCCATTGTTCCAGTAGAAATATAAATATATTCATTTTCTCCATGTCGCTTGCAAGTTTACTGTACAATCACTTGGAGCTTTACTGTTCAAAGTTTGGCCAACTAGACTACTCTGAAAGGAGGGTAATCTACTTTTGGACTATTTCAAATCTCTGTCTATTTCTGAAATTTATTCTCCATGCTTTTGGTTTTTTTGATTTTTTAACCCTGTATGCTAACATTGCCCATGTGAATTTTAAGACTGTGTGCTTGAATTGTCCATTTGTGTTAAGCAGTTCATAAAACACTGATAACTTGTACAAAATATCTGTACAAATTATAATTTGTACAATATTACAACTTGTACACAACATATACATTGAACGACAATCATACCTGACGTATATTTTTTTTCTGACGTCAGACACGCGAATCAATGAATGTGTTTGACGATAGATGTTTTTGGTGTTCTGTTTTTTTAATTGTTCCTTTTAAAAGTGTTACACGCGGATGACTGCTGTACCCATATTTTGACTTCTTTTATTTATTATGTCTGTGAAGTTCACGCATCATTGTAAATATAACGGATTTGCTGAGACCATAAAATTGAGAGGTTTAGCGCTTTAAAACCAGGTTTAATTCACAATTTTCTACATTTGAAAATGCCTGTACCAAGTCAAGAATATGACAGTTCTTGTCAATTCGTTTTTGATGTTATGTCATTTGATGTTTGCCATGTGATTATAGACTTTCCGATTAGATTTTCCTCTGAGTTCATTATTTTTGTGATTTAACTTTTTACCTTATGATGACTTCACGGTCCAGCAAGCAAGCAAACTAGCCAAAGGTATAACCTTTACCTACACACACATTGCATTTTGCTGTAATAGTTTCTAGTGGCATATCCATATGACTAATTATAACTCTCAAGTAGATAATGCTTACTACTATCTTTTCTGCCATATCCATGATCAGTTTATGTTTTCAATTCTGTCATATAAATATTTATTAAAACTACTGCAATCCAATGCAACATATGTCTGGCATGATTTTCTCTCCTTTTTCTGTTACGATTTCAAAGCAGTTATTTGGTATTGTTATCATTTTTTTTTATTTAAACCTAAATTAATGTTTGAAGCTTTTATTTCAATAGATGCAGTCTGCATTAGCGGATCCGGTATGCGGGGAGAGGGAGTATTGGTGGTTGAAACCCCATTTTTTTTATTTTTTTTTATTTTGTGGACGTGTCAGGGTATTCCGTGGTTTGGATCCCCCAATTTTCAGAAAGGCTGGATCCGCACCTTGTCTGATATCGTCCATGATAGTATGATAGTATTAAATGATGATCCTATCATTCAACTGGTTTTTTTTATAGTTTTGTCTTGTGTTGTGCTAGTTTTGGGGAGAAATGAGCGCACACAGACATGTTTAACCCCGCCAAATTCTGTATGTACCTGTTCCAAGCCAAGAGCCCGTAGTTCAGTGGTTGTCGTTGCCGGTTCATGTCTGTCATATATGTTTTTCGTAAATTGTTTTAATATAAATTAGGCCGCCAGTTTTCGAAATGTATTGTTTCTTATTTTTCATGTCGGGACCCCTTACAGCCGACTATAATTTCTTAAATCTATTTATTTTTTTAACTTTGACAATCATGTCACGTCTCGTTATTTTTATATTGAAGATATAAATGTGGTTTGATACAATGTTGTTCTCACTAAAAATGAAACCAACTGTTTCGTTCGTTCATCGGATGTTATAGTTAGGAATATTGAGTGTGACTCTGATCAAAAAGGATTTTGTGTTTTCTCTGTCTTTCAGATAACAAGTCATCTCTCATCCTTGATAAAATTTAATTTTACGGGAAATTCTAATATGACCTGCTTCTTTCGCTTTATGAATAAACCCATGCTCTAAATCATATTTTTTTCATTTTGCACATGCGAGGATTATTTTCATTTTTATTTTAGATTAGTGATTTCTTAGCATATTTTGTACTATCCTTGTCATTTTGTCTTTTATAGTTATTCAGTGGTTGTTTGTTTATGTGTTACATATTTGTTTTTCGTTCATTTTTTGTACATAAATTAGGCTGTTAGTTTTCTCGTTAAATTGTTATTTCGGGCCTTTTATAGATGACTATGCGGTATGGGCTTTGCTCATTGTTGACGGCCGTACGGTGATCTATAGTTGTTAATTTCTGTGTCATTTTGGTCTCTTGTGGAGAGTTGTTTCTTAGGCAAAGATACCACATCTTCCTTTTTTATTTATTGTAAAAAGTATGTTTTTGTCTCTGATATAGTCACTTTAAAATGCTTCCTTGATAGAATCTTAATTGTCAAAATGACTGCTTTTGTGCCTATATTCATTTCAAAAACCATAGATGAATATAATAGGACAGACAAGGAATAACCACTACAATGTATATATGCAATGCATTTCATAAATTTGGCCAACCGATTGTATAGGAAAGCTCCAAGTGATTGTACGGGAAGGCTCCGAGTGATTGTACAGTTAACTTACAAGCGATTGTACAGTCAATAAAAATATCCGACATGGAGAAAATGAATATATTTAGATTTCTACTGGAACAATGGCTTTGAAACTTTCAGACAGGTAAGACTATATATCAGAAAGGGTACATGTGAAAATTCTTGTAGCTACGATGGGTTTTTCGGTGTTTTATTTGACATTTTTGTTATCGCTGTTGTAAGACAGTTTGGTCGGTTTGCAAGGAGCTCCACCATTCTAAAGGAAAACGTTTGGATGCATATATTTTTCTCATTACTTTATTAATTAATATTTACATAAAGAATGTTTTAGCTACCAAAACTTGAAGCAGAAACGTTATATAGTAACATTAGAGTTCGTCAAAGTTATCATCATGCAACTTGTAATTTTGCAAATGTCGGAGCCCCGCTTGACAGTCTCCCGAATCACCAAATTATTAGAAACTCGTACAGTTCCGTTCCCACACTATGTACTAGTATATTATCATCGCAGTAATTTTTACCATATTTTCCAACATCTCTTATCATATTTTATTTTATTTTTTAGAGAAGATGTACAGAACTGACGTTGATCACCATCAATCTTATTGTTGTATCCTTTCACAATAGTTTTCTGGACATTTCATCAATTTTATAGATAGTTATTATCGTTCATGTTAGACAAGGACCTCAGTGACCGAGACTTATATGTTGTTAAACTTCTGTAATCACTATCCAGTCAACACTGAGGTTGCGAATTCGTACCATGTGTGCACTCGACAATTGACTAGAATATTAAGTTTTTCTACCGGTTCGAATTCACAACTCAAGTGTTGACTGGCTAGTGATAACAGTAGTAGAACTACTTAGACCACTTGGCCACCGAGGACCCTCCACCAAGAATAACTGACCGCCACGAAATAGCAGAATAGTGTTGAAAGTGGCGTTAAAAACCAATCAGACCTATAAATAAATCAAACAAGTTACACATATTTACACCTACAAATATGGAAATAAGAAAAATTATAACTAAGTTGCCATACTCATGATGATATGAAGTCTCCTTTTTTTGCAAAATGGATGGATTGTTCTTTTTTTAAGTACACAAAATTACTAAATATTTATGAAAAAGAATCAAATTGTAAAGATACTCTAACGTTTCATTTGTTCCTGGAAGGATAATCTAAAATTGTTGACTGATAACTTTATTCGCCTTTTAAACGTCGCTAAGTAAAATACAAGTGCGTAGACTAAACGAAAATATAAAATGTCAGAAACAATACAGAATCAAACGATGAAGAACAGGCGCGAAAAACAGTAAAAACAACACAAAATACATTGCATGATTGTCAGAAGTCATTAGAACGTTCACAAGTTGACAAATTAGAACTAGTTTATTACACTTCCTTGATGTTGAACTACAGATATTAGTTTTACTAGTTGCTGTTATTGCCTTAGTGATTACCATTGCAGTTTATACTTTCTAAAAGGTACACTTAAATTGATGTAGATTTATCTGTATTAAGGTAGCACAATACAAAGATTTTTTCACTCCCAATCAGACAACTTTAAACTGATGTAATTCATTTCATCCTTCTTTATATTTTATAAATGAGGTACCAAAAGAAGGAAGAAAAATTAATATTTCAAATTGTGATAATTACATAATGACATAATTATTACATAATTAATTATTATGTAATTAGTTGCTATATTGTGGTGACCACACTAAATGAATTTAGTATCTTTGTTCTTCATAGCATCCCAAAATATTTTATAGATTCTTGTACAACACAGCTTGACCTCCAAAACTGTGTCTCAGATTTCCAAAAACATCAATAGAACAAATTTTATACCCAAATGAATTTAGTGGTGTCTTATGAATTGATGTTGTAAACTTTATTGAAGATTTATGAGAGAATGAAATACAATAGGAAAAATCTGAGCCTCAGTTTTGGAGGTCAAACTGTGTTGTAAGAGATTCTATAAAATATTTTGGGATGCTATGAATAACAAAGAAGCTAAATTCATTCAATGAATGGACATCACAATATGGCAACTAATTACATAACAATTAATTATGTAATAATTATTTCTTAATGAAATTATCACAATTTAAAAGATTAATCTTTCTTCTTTCTTTTGGCACCTCATTTATAAAATATAAAGAAGGATGAAATGAATTACATCAGTTTAAAGATGTCTGATTGGGGATGAACAATCTTTGTATTGTGCTACCTTAACTTTAATAAATTGTATTTTTGTCAAAAATTGAAAGTATTTCCCCTTTGTTGGCGTGTGATAAAAATCAAGCACTAGCATGTCACAATGTTGTTCTACGATTATGCATTTCGATAATTATTGCATTTGAAATGATGCCCTTTAGTTATAAATGTAAAGTTTCTCCCCGACAAATGACATAATTTAAAAAAAAATTATAAACAGAAAAGAACACAAATTAAGCATGTAATTGGTTATACTTAAACGAAGAATTTTAACATAATGTGGTTATTTATCTTGCAGAACCAGGACAAGAGTACGGTGAACAGACAGAGAGTATAAAGAAACAAACCGAGGGAAATGATGACAATGACATTAATCCTATTCCAATGACGTGTTTCTATGTTTTACAAGATTAACATCAAACATCCATTTAATAATGCATGGAACTATCCATGTTTTTCTCCTAATCAAATAGCTTTATTTTCATGAAACGACATGATTTAAATGATATCTTGATTTACTATGTTCATCTCATATCGCTGTCATTTGCTTTTTAATGTTTATTATATGTATTCAAATTTTTAGCAGATACGAGTAATTTTTTAAACTGAAATTGAATGTAGATTCTCTTTTTACATAAAAATATAGTTTTAAATTTATTCCGTCATGACATAGAAAAGAATTGTCTCTTGAAGAAGTGCTAGTATAAGCATAAAATGAAAGGATATATGTCAATATGCATTCTGTGTGAGAACTGGATGACAAAAATATTCCCCACTTTACATTTCGATCTTTTGAGATAAAAAAAAATCCACCAATAACATAGACTTATTTAAAATTAAACATAAACAGGATAGGTGGTATTGTTTTTACTGAAAAGACCTTTCACATGCCGATTATTTCATTTTATACACCAAATCTAGCTGTTTCAACTTTTCATGTATTTATTTCGATATGCTGATATCATCCACTGATATACCACATGCATATATACAAGTACCACCTCCTGCTATACTGCATCTCAATATACTAGAACAGCATTTTGATAAATTACATATAGAATAATACATGGCAATATCCGTATCATATGCCGTATCATCCCGATATACCAATATCAGCACGAGGGCCTTTAGGCCCGAGGGATGATATATTGGTCGAGGGTAATACGGCGTGTGATACGGATTTTGCCATGTATTATTCTGTTTATTATATATTTTTTAAAACCAAATTAAAATTGTAAAAAAAATTGTGCAGAAACAAACTTCACGAAAATTATGACCAAATAAACAATAAAACTTCAGATATTTCTACATCTTATTGTACCATTTTATATACAAAGCGCTCGTCAAGTTTCTGGGTAATAATTATTTGGAAAAAAATCGATTTTAGTTGAATTGATAGGACGTTTTTTTTTTTAATAGAAAACATTTTTTCCCTAAGCCTGAAAATGCAGCAACTGGACGTCATAGGTCAAACGTTGACGTCATTTTAATTATGACGTCACGCCAGGTATGCGATACGGATTTTGCTATGCGATACGGGTTTAGCTATGCAATACGGGGTATGCGATACAGGGTAGGTGATACAGATTGGAAAAAAGAACCTTTATTAGATATAAAAAATTGCTGTATTTTGTACTAAATATATGATAAATGCTGCTATCACATCATCTTCTGATATACCAAATAAAACCTTCTGCTAAAGATTATGTCAATTTATCATATGTTTAGTAGTAAATACAGTAGTTTTGCATATGTGGTAAATAGCCTGCTGTTTAATCCATATCGCGCAACTTTGATGCGCACCCTTTATCGCATACCCTTTATCACACCCCTACTTTTTTTTTTTTTTTTTTTTTTTTTTTACATAAAGTCACCAAATTTGGGTGTGCAACAATTTACAAAGAGTTCACACTGTACCTGGATATACTCAGTGGTTTGAAAACAAATAAAATTGAACATTTGATTGTCTTTTTCGTATGTTATAAAAACGGCACATAATCCCTTTTTGAAATAATGGGTTGCAGCTTTGAGGCTGTATCATATGTGCGTTTACATTCTTTGTTCCTATAGTTACAATTTGGGATTACAATTATGTTTATTATGTATCGAGAAAGAAAATATTGAGGGCATGTTTATGTTTTTTTTGGAGAAAAATATCAATGAGAGGTTTAATTTTAAAAGAAAATCAAGAGATTTTGGGACTTAGTGCAAATATCACAGTAACTATTTTTGATATGTCCAAAACAATATACATGAACAAAATGTAACTTGCTAAATGTTTATGTTTATGTCAATTGTGTTCCTTTTAATTGATTTTAGCAGCAGGTCTATAACTGCATGCACTAGGAAACAATCAGTCGTATGGTGATCTTACATGATCAGTTGTGTCTGATATTTGACAGGAAGTTCTGAACAGCAGAAGTGAGATTGTGAAAATCCAATGCCACCAGAGATCCGACAACTGTGACCATCACAACTGCTGCTGTCAATCCCATGACTTTTGAAGACAACATTGGATCTGGAGCACTGCTAAAACGTCGTCGATATCTAGACGTGTTCTTCTTGTCAATTTTGATTCCTTCTATAACTTTATTGATATCAATAGGCTCAATGCAATTACAATGACAGTTGTCAACAGTCTTGTTTTCTGTAATATGGAAAACAACATTTCATGTGATAAATATGAATCACGTGGCAGAAGAGCAAGCATTCATTGTAAATTCTGATAAATTTACTTTTGCTATGACTAATTTATTCTAAAAATAATATTTTGTATGCTAATTTAATGGGGAGGCATATCGTCTAACATTTAAATAATTAAATGATTTAAGTAAATGTTACATATTTGTTTTGTTTATTCTTAATTATATTTGTATATAATAGCAGCCTTCTAATTATTAAAATTTTATACTAGTAAAAATATTATATCTCATTTAAACTATGAATTTCATACGATATATGAAGACAACCAGCTTTTAAATAACAATTTGGTCAATGCATGAAATACAAATTAAAAATGTACTTTTTTATATATAAATGATTTTTGAGAATGAATAAGCGTTTAACTTGAATATGGCATAATTTTTCATCATCACTACTATACAGAAAAACTAGAAATTTAAAGAAATATATATATTTTTAATCTAACCAAAGACATAAAAATCGATGAAATAAGAAATCAACGATAATTTGGTAATTTTGGAAATCATTTGAAATATTACAAGCCCTGCTAGTGAGACAAAATTTGACATACCGTATGTTTCTTCTTGACTTGTTGTTGTTACTGCACACGTGGTAGATTCTGTTGATAATAAAGATACAATAAATAGATAAAATTTCATGATGTAAATCAAACTATTTTGAAATGCATGTTAATAAACGTTTGAACACTGAACTATGGAATTCATGAACAGAAGTTAAAGTTATGTCTACATCGTACAGCTAGTGCTGAATATTGAAAGAATGTTAAGCGAACATTAATCAATCAATAATTCATTCAGAATTTCAAAAAAGGTTAATTTTCACACCTACATTTTGTAATAGTCATAAGAATACCATGGTTGTTCCCAAATATTTGAAGGACTCGGAGGTGCGATGGGGAGCGTCCCATCTCATATCCGAGTTCTACCAATGCGAGGGTCCTTTCGTGGAAGTGAGATTGGTTTGCGTATGGATATAGTGAGGTTTTTAGGCAGGATAATACGACTTGTAGATGAAGCATTCATGCAAAAAGGAAAGAAAACAGAAATATACGAAGTTCTAAGTCACGATTTTTTTAGCATTAGAGGTGGATGTTACAAAAATATTTAAAACTAAGTAGGACAGCAAACCATAGGGAACAAGGCGGCTAAAAGCTGGTCTTGGTCTGCAGATGGGCTAACCAGTGTTCGAAAGCATGTTATATATGCCGCAATCGTTTTGTACGACAAATAAGTTAAATGTCTTGATCTTCGTATACATTTTGAATTCTACTCCAGTATACATCACATGATTTTGTGTGGACAAAAGTGAACTTAATATTAAAATAACATTAATCATTAGCAATGTTTTCGTTATTTCGAGTAGCGAATGCCATTTCTTTTTTTTACAAATTGCTGTAATGATCAAGTTAACGCTATTTTTTTTAGTGGTACCAATATATCGTGAATGCTAAAAAAATGTTTATTTACGGAAGAAACACATCGTAAATTTTGAGTTGCGATCATCTTTAAATAAAACAAGCACAATAACGATCGTCATCGTAATGTTTTGTATCTAGATTTTCGTTTTTAAGGTTGCTTTTCCACTAGTTAGGAAAAAAAGCATTGGCAATGCTTATAAAGATATTTCTTGGCATATTACAAATCTGAAAGTCAGCTGTTAAAATGGAGAAATCGGCCTTATAAAATGTATTTTTCAATTCAATTCAATATTTTATTTAAGTCTCATCTCTCAATAATATATAATACAATATTACATTAAATGTAAAAATATATAAATATAAAAAGAGAGCCATTCTGTACAGAATTACAAGAGACTATAACATTAAAAATTATATAAAGAATGCATCTATTATAAAACATATTGACATTAACATTATTTACAGTATAAAACATTTCTACGTCTATTTAAAATAAGATTACAGGCTTTGGCACAGCTACGAATCATATTATTTTCTGTACCTGAAGTTATGTCCGCCACATTGGGAAGAGTTACGATCATTACGTTGACACCAGTGAATAATGAAAACAAGAGGCTGTCACAACGACAGCAAACCGGATTTATTAATATTTATTTGAGTCCTGGCAATATCACAAGAACCATTACTGATGAATGGTGCAAGTGAAAATCGTCAATATCAAATTTGACCTCCATTTTGTCATCAGTATAAACATCTTAAAATTTGAAAAGCTTAGATTGAATGGTTCATGAGTAAATGCAACAACGTGAATTGAAACGCCATTTCACAATCTTTCAAGAACCATAACTCCTGAATTGTAAAAGTCAAAATCGTCATTATTGAGCTTGACCTCTAATTTGCCATCAGTAACAACATATAAAAATTTCAAAAGCTTTGGTTGAATGGTTCATGAGAAAATGCACGGACACGACTGGAAACACCATTTTCAATCTTTCAAGAACCATAACTCCTGAACGGTAAAAGTCAAAATCGTCATTATTGAAGTTGACCTCTATTTTGTCATCAGTAACAACATATTAAAATTTGGGAAGCTTTGGTAAAACAGTTCATGCATAAATGCACGGACACGACTGGAAACACCATTGTTCAATCTTTCAAGAACCACAACTCCTGAACGGTAAAAGTCCAAATCGTCATTATTGAACTTGACCTCCATTTTGTCATCAGTAACAACATATTAAAATTTGGGAAGCTTAGGTAGAACAGTTCATGCATAAATGCACGGACACGACTGGAAACTCCATTTTTCAATCTTTCAAGAACCATAACTCCTGAACGGTAAAAGTCAGAATCGCCATTATTGAACTTGACCTCCATTTTGTCATCAGTAACAACATATTAAAATTTGGGAAGCTTAGGTAGAACAGTTCATGCGTAAATGCAGGGACACGACTGGAAACAACCTTTTTTCAATCTTTCAAGAACCATAACTCCTGAACGGTAAAAGTCAAAATCGCCATTACTGAACTTGACCTTCATTTAGTTGCCAGTAACAACATATTAAAATTTTAAAAGCTTTGGTTGAACGGTTCATGAGTTAATGCACGGACAACATTTGATTGCCCGTGTCCGCCCGACCGACCGACCGCCCGCCCGCCGTACATCCCCAAATCAATAACCGACATTTTTGTCACAAAAATCCGGTTAACAATGAGAATGAAATTAATCCCGTCTCTGATATAGCTTGCTGTACAGTATGTGCCAAGACTCCGTGTTAACTTTTTATACATTGTAATATGGATGGATAGTTGTCAATTGGCACTCATACCACACGTTCTTATGCATATTATCTCGAAATAGTCATATATGCATACAAAGGGTGACCGAATTTATACAAACACCTTCACGGCCGACACTCGGCTAACCGAGAGATAGGTCGGTTAATCTATATTGAGTATGCGGCTATATCGGCAGTTGGTCTGTTAATCGGGTTGGTTATATGTCTGTTAAGAGTAAAACGCACAATTTTAATATTAAAATCTATTCAATATACAGATTTTAGGTACACTATAAGAATCAAATCAAAAAAAGAAAAGTGTCTGACAAAATGATATATATCATAGAACATTTTCCAACTGTAAAAACATTTCATAGTCAAACTAAAAGGCGTCGCGCAAGTATGTAGTATTTATGCTTATACGCATAGCAATTTTTGTAATGAAAGGCGAAAAAAACAATTTTAGATATCATTTAAAGGACACAAAATCGTACTTTGGTTCTAAAATATAAATTGAAATTAGTAAATATTTCATAATTGTAAACTAACGTGAGTAATACCACGTTTTAGTGAACATTTTGGAAATAAAGTCTGTTAATGGGTTGGACAATTGAAATTGTGTCAGTTAAGAGTTATTTAGCCACGACAATAGTTGTGCTACCTTTATATTTTCCCTTTGAAAAAGTTAAGAATGAGATGCTCTTGAGTAAAAAAAAATGACAATACGCTGCAACAGTATCCTTCTAGTAAGAACATTTTTATTTTGACTTCCTTTGCACTTTATTAAGGGGTGTGTCACTTCAATATATGGATATGGATTGCCTGCTGGAATATTAACGTTTTCTTCAGCCTTAATTTTTGTGTCTGTTCAAAGTAGCACGTTCTCAAATCCGTCCGAAAGGGTCTTTCTAATACAACACAGGGTATGTTCCAGACCGTATGAGTATTTGGACCGTACGCGTACGGTCTGGACCGTATGCGTACTTTTTCAAAATACGCATACGGTCGGACCGTACGCGTACGGTCTGACTGATATTAAGAAGTTGATCAAGCTTATTAGATACAAATGTATATAACAGATCAACATGACTTATATCTCCAATTAATATAAAAAGTTCAACAGCATTTGACATAAAAACTTAATATTTTAACTATTTAAAAAGATCACGCTTATTTAATCTGTTAATCTCCTGTATTTTGCAGGCCGGTAATTCATTAATTGCAGCTCAGTATGCTCATTGAAATTGAAGTTATCGGAAGTAAACATAATGTGGGAGGACAATTGTTTTAGAATATTTATGAACTTTACAAAAGAAATGCATACGCAAAGGAACATGCATTAACAAAACATGTAAATGTAAAAAATACGACGTTCTTATTAGAAGCAAGTGTCACCTTCGGCCAGAGTAACAAAATAGAATTCACGGATATACAATTAAGCAAATATTTAATTTCAATTGTTCGCTTATTCACTTTATCATCGGCCATCTATTTTGTAATAATAACAATTTGTATAACTAAAAATAAAGATTTTGATAAATGTTTGTTTAAATTTAACCCATATGATCCCAAAACGTATGATCAGCTGGACCGTACGCGTATACTCATACGGTCCGACCGTACGCGTATGGTCGGACCGTACGAGTATACGTATACGGTCCGGACCGTACGCGTACGGTCCAAATACTCATATGGTCTGGAACAGGTACATATAACGTGTTGTCGTTCTCATATGCACATGATATTTGTTACTGGACGTTAAGCTCTAAATCGTCAACATCATCCGATTGGTTCTTTTCTTCTATTACTGAATCATCTGTTGTTTACAAATCAGTCTAAAGAAGTAAATGGAAAGGAGCGAATGCAGTTACATTTGGTTATCTTAAGTTTTAATTCATTTTATTCCGTTTAGTTCCTTTCTACATAAGTGCAGAGGAGAACTGCAGTTGTCCGCATGTAAACTTTTAGCATTTATTACCAATATGAGTACATAGCAATCCGTTACTGTTTCAACACCCAGGGGTGTTTCATGTCTTTATTCTCAAACAGTTATTATTTTTTTCTATCTTTTTTTATTAATGCATCACTTCCTACTGTCCTTATTTATTATTCTATATATTCTGTGTTTCCATCCAGATTCTCGTGTATACAACGAGGGTCCGGATTGGGGGTGTTGTTTATTTCTATATTCTTTAAATTGTCTGTTACTTTTCTCTACATTTTATTTTATCTTACTCATTATTGTTTCCGTATATTTTAGCCACTCGTCTTGAGCCTACCCATTTGATCCGATAACACCCCATACAGCAATAAAATTATACTTTTATTGCCATTCATAACTCTTAACAGACCAATTAACAGACCGGGTTTTATACATCCGACCCATTAACAGACCAGGTTTTAAATAAAGATTGATTTATGTCACCAAAATACAGATTTTTGTGTAGATTTTTCACACAATGATATCAATTTGGTTGACAAACATAATGTCTGTCTTTGTTTGATGTTCAAAATATCGCATGCAAGTAAATTCAACCAGCGTGTTTTTTTGTGTACATTTTTTGTGTGTAAAATGTGTATAAATTTTTTTATGAGTAACACGCCTTTTCATTTTATAGATCGTACATCGAAGCTAGAAAAATAATAATTACACCACTGGATTCAGTACATTGAATTGTTTTGTTAGACATGAATAATTTTTATGATAAACATATATTTAAAAAGTTATACAATGAAACATGCAGAATTTCCAATGATTTCCTCGATAACACCTGATTAACAGACTTTAGCCAACCCGATTAACAGACCCACCGCCGATATAGCCACATACTCAATATAGATTAACCGACCAATCTCTCGGTTAGCCGAGTGTCGGCCGTGACCTTCTTATTCTAGTTCTGGTGACAGACATTTACAATATTATTCATACACGATTGAGAAATATGTGCCGTTAGTTAAATCAATACCTCCACCGTAATAATATTAAGAATTTACACATCTGAGGAGCTAACAATAATTTCTAGAATTAAACTTTTTTCCTTAACCTGATTTTTGGGTTTATATGACTGGAAAAAAATAATTGGTGAAGAAAAAAAATCATAGGATGGTGCACTTTGAAAGTACCCAATTTTGATGATTTTCACATTTTTCATCAGTTATTGCATATCAAAGGCTATAATCATGAAACAAATCACAGTTCCACAATTAAACTTTTCTTCATATTTTCAACAATAATGAAGTGGACCAATCGGAATAAGTTTCACTTAAAAAACTATAGGTAGGTGGTAATATACGAAAGTGTGATCATATTTTGATGCTTTTTCGTGTCAAATTTACCATACTGTCAATTTTGTAAATTTGTGATTTTTTTCCGTTTGAAGAACAACATGTATATTATTTCAAGTTCTTTGTTATAAATGATTGAAAAAATACATATCTAAGAAATTAAAAAAAAAAAAAAAAGTGATATGGGATGTTCATGTTTCTTGAAAAATACTTTTTGGACCTCACCCTTTTTTTCCACCTATTGGCTAAAATGCCTTGATTGGTAATCAAATTTGAAAAAAATATTGTTAAAAAAAAAAAAGTTTTGTAAATGCACATTTTTTTCACAGAGATAAGTTTGATAATGATATTTATTTAATTCATTGCTTTTTTCCTCATGTTTTGAAATAATTCCGGAATGACATTTCAAAGATACTGAAACATCAAAAGAATACATCCTTAGATCAAACTTGAATTTAGCTGTGGCCATCGAGTTGAAAATTGTAGGGTCCTTTCAGCAAGGAATCAAGACAGATGTGGGTTATAAAATTAAAAAGATAAATTGCATCAATTTAAGAGGTAGCGGATATCTTACGTTGAACAAAATATTTTAATTCTTTATTCCAAGCAAAGTCAATAAAAAAAACCAAAAGATTCAAAACATAAAACTGACACTTAGATTCGCGCTCAGTCACTGCACACTGGTATACTTTTATCTTATATTTCATTCTATATAGTAGTTTGTCTTTATGTTTTGTTTATAAGAATGTTAGTTGAATGATTTTGTCTTTATATTTGTACAAGAAGTGGACGTCTCTAATGTTGTTATACATTTGTTCCATCCTTTTTACTATTCTTGAAAATTAAATACAAATACAAATACAAATATTTTATTGGCACAAACACAATTACAACTAGAATTGCCATTGCAAGCAATAGCGGATGTCACCCTGGTCCACCAATTGCCACTAAGCGGCAGCCATTTCGAAATTTTAACATTAAATCAACTAATTTACTTTACAATGCATCAGTTTGAAATTTTTTAGAAAGTTTATAGCATTTTTAAAATTTTGATGTTTTTACTGTTTCTATGGCAACGGCGGCCATTTTGAAAATTCCAAAGTCATACTTCTGCTTCATATTGTACTCCCCATAATATTTTACAATCATATAAAATTTAATAGCTGTACAACACTAATGTTCTGGAATGTTCCATCACATTTTCTCATTTTTGATGTTTTTGCCTTGTTTCCATGGTAACGGCAGCCATTTTGGAAATTCCAAAGTTGACTGCCATATCTAGATTTGCCAGGCAACATTTCTGTAAAAGTTTAATATATTTTTAAAGAATTTTCAAATTTTTGATATTTTTGATCAGTTTCTATGGGAACATCGTAGTTCCAATGGATCTCAAAAACATCCACAGCGTGTATATAGAGGACAGCTACATTGTATAAAAATGTGATGATTAAATGTTTTGTCATAGTCAAATTATTCACCAAAAACTAAAACTTCATTTTTTCACTCTTTTTCTGTTTCCATGGTAACAGCAGACATCCTGGAAGTGCCAATCTCGACTGCACTTCGGACAATGGTTATTAACATTCTGGTATAGTTCCATTACAATTGGTCCATACGTTTTCAAGAAATAGTCTGGACAAAAAAGTGTGGAATAATAATAATAAAAAAAAGAATCGTACAATAACAATATGTCACCCGACCTCCGTCAGGGTGACATAATAATTGGCAAAGGCCCATATTACAGTGCATTACAACAATGAATACAGCATACAGTTACTAGTATTTGAATATGTTATAATTAGCTAAAATCTCGTTTCTATACATCAGACATTTATATATATAAGAACTAGTCACTTTCAGGACTTTTAAAGAATTACTATTAATACAACTATTAATATTTAGCTGATTTTCACTACAACATGTAGGAAGTATATTTAATATCTTATTTTTAAAGTTAAATCTATAGTTTGAAAAAATTTCACATTTCAGTAAAAAGTGATTTTCATCTTCTACCTCACCTGATTTACATACATTACAAACTCGTTCGTCAGTGGCTAAACCTAAATATCGTCCCTTTTCAATAGCAAGATTGTGTACACAGAGATGACCTTTCTAATCTATTACTTAGAACATCAACATAAGAACTACACTGCTTTGAATTATGAAATTGTTGGTAAAATTTTAGTTTTGATGAATCATGAATTTTTGATGATTGATTCTGTGTGCACTGATCAATCACTCGTTGTTTAATACTTGGTAGATATTGTTTAATAGAAAAGTTTCCCCCGGCTAGGTTTGAAAATCCTAGATTGTTAAGAATAGAATAAAGTTTCTTTGTCCAGGGTTATTTTTTTCAGTTGCCAGAAAAACTTTGGATATAAGTGTGTTTTCAGACCTTAAAATATGATCATAAAACTTAATACAAGAAAATGATATTTTTGAGCATAACGGTAGCCTGCAAAGTTCAGCTCTACAAGCAGCATTAATTGATTTACAATGAACACCTAGAATTTCTTTTATGAATTTCATATGGAATTTTTCCAAAATGGAATTGTCTCCCGAATTATCAAAAACACCCCAAATCTCACTACAATACAGCAATATGGGGCTTACTAATGAATCAAATAATTTTTCTAAAAGTTTACAAGGATTATCCAATCCAATTGTTTTCTTAATCTTAAAACATGCTTTCCTAGCTTTTTCCATTAGTAAGGATACAGCCAAGTTAAAGTTGCCATTACACTTTAACATTATTCCCAAGTAGCAATATTTGGAGACAGTTTGTATGACATTATCATTATAGAAAAACTCATTTAGATATGTTTTACCATTAGAGTTAAATACTAAAACCTTTGATTTTTGAACATTAACCTGTAGCTTCCAATTTGAGCAATATGTACTAAGAGTATTGAGACTGGCTTGCAAACCAGTTTTGCTTTCTGATAGTAATACAATATCATCAGCATATAATAAACAATTTACAGACAAATCACCAACTCTAACTGGTTCACAGCTACCATTGAATAAATCTTTTACAACATCATCAATAAAAATATTAAAATATGTGTAGTTAATCTAACCCTACGACAACAAAACACAAATGTTGAAATCTTAATAATAAGTTACTAGTTGCCTCGAGTGTCCATAAACAATTGCTTTAAATATGATTTTTTTTTATCCAACAATATTTGGCATCAGCTTGAAAATTTAACTCACTCATTGAAAATTTATAAACCAAATTTAAAAAAGGATAATTCATACCAAGGTGCCTTATCTTCCAACCCGAATAACCATTGTTGACAACACTAAACCTGACATCACTTATTTTCTTGGTGGTGTCTCTGCCTTTATAATCTAGAGTTGTTGATAAAGATATGTTTGTGCATCTGTTATCACCCTCACCGATATCAATATTTGTAGAATTCCATGCTAGCCAGAATGTATGAAATTTACCGCAACCGAATGGGACAGCAATTGACCTTTCCTCAATTAGAGTTCCAAATATCTTTATAAAAGGTGTCATACTGGTATAAAGATGAATTGTTACATCATGTCTTGTTGTTCTAGAACATTCAGGAGCATTATCAAATACAATGTGCATTATAGAATCATAACACGAATTTAATTCAAATATAATACCGCCAGATGGCGAAACTTTGAAATCGTTTTCCGCTAACGAAAACATGTTGCATGTTTTGAACTTTACAGTGGCATCAGTAGAATCTGTCGACGATAAATTTGATGTAATCGACATAGCTAAAATAAAAAAAACAAAATTAAAAAGAATTAAAATAATCAAGAGTGTGTCCCCAGTACAAGGATGCCCCATCTGAACTATCATTTTTTATGTTCAGTGGACCGTGAAAATGGTTTATAATCTCTATTTTAACATTAACATTAGAAATATCATGTCATAGGGAACATGTATACTAAGTTTCAAGTTGATTGGACTTCAACTTCATCAAAAACTTAAACCTGAAGCAGACGGACGGACGAAAAAAAAAACCAGACGAATAGATGGACGCACAGACCAGAAAACATAATGTCAATAAATGGGGCATAAAAATAACCCAAGCAATTGAAGATTAAGTAAAACTAAGTAAATTTAAATGTGTTCAGTTTACCTTCACATTCAAGGTTTAATGTTTCTATTCAATGAATCAGATACTAGTATGGAAAAAATATAACAAACATAACTAGCGAGGTAAATTCGAAAAAGGGCAATGATTGCTACATCATGTATCATAATATTCTGGAAAATGTCTTATAAAAAGGAAGATGTGGTATGATTGCCAATGAGACAACTATCCACAAAAGACCAAAATGACACAGACACTAACAACTATAGGTCACCGTACGGCCTCCAACAATGAACAAAGTCCATACCGCAGAGTCAGCTATAAAAGGCTACGATAAGACAATGTAAAACAATTCAAACGAGAAAACTAACGGCCTTATTTATGTAAAGAAAAAATGAACGAAAAACAAATATGTAACACATACACAAACGACAAGGTCACTTAACTGGGCTTCTATTTCAAACTGGTTTGGGTAGTAGTTTCAGTACTGTAGATTTATTTATTTTCGTGGTATGAGAAAATATTGTATGTTTGTGGATATCTAATTCTTGGTGTTGCCAAAGTCTGCATACACGCATTTGGACAACTTGTAAGTCTGTTAGTATTTAAACTCGTGAATCAACTTTACCCATGAATCCAAATATATTGGTTTCCCATGAATAATAATGAATCAATAATAGCAAAGAAATCAAATATTCTGTGATTCCTGTTTGACTTATAAATATTCTTATCTATTTAACTAAAATCGTTTCTGTAGACCATACTCACTCACTCTAAAGGTTATCAGATTGCAATAATAATATAATTTGTTATAAAAGATATGAACATAATATGATATATTAAAGGTGACTCATATTTTATATTTTCTACACGGAAGAATTCTTTAAAATAAATAAGTATTTTTATCTAGAAGATTTAAAAGCTATGAACTTGTATTACTGAACAAAATATCAAACCGTTTTTATCAAACATCCATTCAGCAAGACTGTCAGAAAAAACCCTAATGTCATCTGAAACCGTTATTGATTCTGGACTTTTTTTTTCATACAATGTTCTACATCCATTCTTATCCCCATATCCAACTGTCATCGAAGTGTTCATCCAAGCAAAACAGATTGGTTTGTACTCATCAGAAAGAATGTTAATACTTGGGTATTCCGCATTCCATTCAGGATATTCTGGGTATCGAAAGGCTAGATAATGTTTGTTGCGCTGAATAAACAGGTTCATCTCCATTAATAAACGTTTGCCAGAGAGAAAATTAAAAGATACACCAGTTGATTGCGCATTTTGACTTTAAATGTAAGAAAAGATTGTCCAGGCACGACAACGTTCTTGATTCTCAAAGAGACTTGCAGATCTTTGGTTTCCGTTGTCACCAATTGAGTCAAATGAAATTCCATGTAACCATAACCTATAAAAAAAAATGACTTAAAAGTAAAGTCACAAAAATATTGAACTCCGAGAAAAAATCAAAACGTAAAGTTCCTTATAAAATGGCAAAATCACACCAAAAAGCTCAAACACATCAAACAAATAGATAACAACTGCCATATTCCTGACTTGGTAAAGGAAAGGGTTGAAAAAGGTATATTATTTTTTTTTTATCTAACTAAACTTCTCAATTGTATGACAGTCGCTTAAAATTCCATTATATTGACAACGAAAGACATAATGGGTAAAAATGTCAAAATAGGGGTACAACAGTCAACACGGTGTTATAATCTTAATCACTGTTTTAACAAATGTATATGTAACAAACAAACACATAAGGGCATACATGTATAGAAAAAGCACGTACACAAAAATATAAGACAAATATACCAAAAATTACCATGATAGTACAATAACACAATGACGGGATGTGCAAGTAAAGACTTTTAGAGCCGTTATCATCCATATGCTTTCAGTGCAATGCTCAACATTTATCGCTTTGGTTCTTTATAATGGAGAAAAAAACAAAGAAGGAACCAAAATCAAAAGTCGAATAAAAATGACTATAATAAAATGGCATACTTGAATAACTTCATACACAAATGAGGGGTAGGTGACTTTTGTTTTTAATTTTTACACAACATTAAACAATTTCTATATATAATTCAAGTCTATCCTAAATTGAGGTAAACTAAATGGCCTTCCAAATACTTTTCGATCCCTAACATCACTGGAGAGACATTCATTGGTGAAATATGGATATGGTGTAAAAAAAAAAGTAGCACCTCATGTTGTGATTAGCCATTTTTTCCGCAAGTTTATTGTTTTCTACTTGGTATAAACTTACTATAGAGATCCATTTGGTCACACCTTGTAATAAATTTATTTGGCAATCGCCAATGGCAGTCAACAGGGTTGAAGACCATCAGTTGTTCGACCTGTTAGTCAAATGCCTTTTGTTAAAATATATTTTTTCACTCTTTTGGTCTTTTGGTCAAATGTTGTTTGTGCTCTATTTAGATCCCTCTACAATGTACACGTATAAAAAATGCGGTTTTATCCAATGCAATCAAAGAGTTGAACGTTGTTTTCAATTTAGACTTGTTTATATTTATTTCGTTTGGGCTTGTATTATACTTCCATCCGGTTTATATAATCCGTTAATCCTATTTTGACTCTTTAAAATTCACGAGCCTATCCTAAATTGAGGCAAATTAAATGGCCTTCCAAATACTTTTCGATCCCTAACATCACTGGAGAGTCATTAATTGTCAAAATCCCGATATGTTGTAAAAAATTAGCAACTCATTTTATGGTTAACGATCTTTAAAACTACTCTTGGACTGTTTAGTAGTTTAGTTCGATAAAAGAATGGCGGAAAAGAGCAGACGGAGAAGTGGAACCAGCAGCTGAGGATATGTTTAGAAGACATTCCACAACGCGCGTTATTCAGTGTGCACCACATTTTTTATGTAATTTCTTCATAGACATTATTACAGTCATTCCTTAAATAATTTATATTCATTTCCTTAGTTTGTATGAATGATACGGGGTATGTACCGATTTCTTAATATTGTACTGATTGGGTATATGGTTTTGCTATTTTGTTTTCTCAGAAACGATAAAATTCCTTGAAGGAATTCACTTCTTCTTCTTTTTTTTTTAAAATGTTTTGATTGATTAAAAATGTTGGATTATCGTATTTATGTCGCTAAAAAATTATTATCGTTATTTTTTTATTTTCGTTTTTTTTTTTTTTTTAAAGTTATTAGTCTTGAACGTGAGTGGCAAAGCTTCCTGTTGCGAAAACGGAGACAGTGGTGAATATTTTCTTAAAAAGAAAGCTGCTTTTTACAAATACCCGCAAGAAAATCTACTTATTTAAATTGTGATCCTCTTTAGTATATACTTTTAAGCTACTTTCTTGTCCGCCAACAGCCCACGTCCAGCAAACCCATATATTTAAGGTAATTGAATGCAACAATGGGCGAAAAAAAAAATGTCTTCGTAAAACAATTTTAGCGACAATCCAAAAAAAAAATAAATCATCGTCTGATGATGGAAATGGCTTTATATAAACTCCTTTTCATTTCGCTCTGAGAATGGGGCCATATATACATGATTAAAGAATCAAAAATGAAAATTTTTCAAATACACATCAGGTTAACAGATATGCAAAGCTAAACAATGCAAGACAAATCAAAATAAGAAATAAACCTAAATTACAAAAAGGTATAATACAAGAGCATGCATATGCCAATCCTGGTTGTACAGATACACCGGCACTTGAGCATGTTGAGACTTTGGTGGCAAATGATTCCAAATTTTTTTCACTATATTCACTCCTTAATGATTTAATCAGCCTAAGTCATTGCACTGTATTGACCTCAAAAGCTTAAAAGGAAGGGAAAATGAAATCGGGCATTTTATAGAAAAAAAAAAGCAAAAACATCAGAAAACAATTTTCTGATAGAAGAGACAATTGGATCATTGGTTTTTGGTGAACCCAGTGCTGCAGGTTTTGTTTAATAACTTATACATGTTCACTAGTATATATCTTTATTTAGGGCCATTTAAAACACGTCTCTCGGTGCGGAAGTTTCTCTCACATTATTAAATACCAATTTGTGCTGTGGTCTTCTGTGGGTTGTTGCTGCTTTGACACATACCCCATTTCTATTATCAATTATATGTGTTTATATATTTAAAAATTGAAATTCCAAGACTCTTGTCTACTTCAATAATAATGATTGAGTAAATGTTGAAAGAATTACATTTTTTTGTAAAGCAAATTGTTACACTCTATCACTATGTTTTTTAACTATTCAACATCAATTGATTTAAGATGTGGATATGGGTGGCCAACTCTCCATCCAAGTGATTATTTGTAAAAGTTAACAATGTTAATCATTATAGGTCAAAGTCAAGTTTTTAAAGCGGAAACTTGGCTCACACCGTGGCAGAACGGCAGAACAGCATTCTATAAAAGGCCAAAAAAATTTAACGTGAAAAATCTCCAATACATCCTGAAATACAGAAAGTTATGATAATCATTAACCAAAAAAACACTCAAGGAGACTTTATGTTCTCACTCCTTGTCAATCTGTCAGTCCAGTAAATTATTCTTGTCACAATTTTTTTTTCTATTATATTTGATAAATAGTTAAACCATGACAAGTTACACTTATCAAGTTTAAATTTTGATATGGTTGGATATTTTATTTGCCGGGGTTATTTGAATTAGAAAATCAACAAAGACTTTAGATTTAACAAACCTTGAACCAAGAAAAAAATCATCGGGCAGGATATCGCAGAGGAAATATATAAAGATGGAAGTACTTTTACTTTCTAGCAATGTGAACAGAAGTGAAAAAACTTTACAAAAATATTTCGTGACACATCACAACCAAAAGAGTGAAGCTGATGTGAAAAAGTGCACCTATTTTAGTGAAATCGAAGAAGTTTATGGGTACAAAGCAAACGTTAACCCTGTCTTCACAATGAACACTGCCATCAGCTGAATCTACAACTTGCGAGGATACAAATAGTGATGTATGGTCTTTAAATGAAAGAAGTGTTTCGTCAGAAGGAGGTATAAGAAACCAAGTAATTAAGAAGAAGGCAAGTGATTCAGCAGATTAAACAATGAACTAGGGAAAGAAGGTAAAAAATATTAAGTTTTAATGTATTTGCAGACCAGAAGAACAGAAATCAAGGAACAACATAAGGCAAAAAAATCTAAAACGATTCCTAAAGTCATCAAATGTGTATTGGGGAATACAAATCAACATAATTTTCCACCCTGGCTATTTGTTTCGATGCCAAGCATGATATAACAGAGAAAACTAACTTTCTTTTTTGATAAAGCCTATCAAAGCTTTCATCATCGGTTCGTGATATCAAGTCCTGTAGTAAAAGATATACTTCAGCCATTTTTGTTATGATTGTTATGATTTCAAGGAAAAAGCAAAATCACAAAAATACTTAACTGCGAGGAAAATTCAAAACGGAAAGTCCCTAATCAAATAGCAAACTCAAATGATAAAACACATCAACCGAATGGACAACAACTGTCATATTCCTGACTTGGTACACACATTGTCTACTGTCGTAAATGGTGGATTGAACCTGGTTTTATAGCGCTAAACCTCTCACTTGTATGACAGTCGCATCAAATTCTGTTATATTAACAACAATGTCTGAACAAAACAGACACAATCGGTAACATAATCAAAATATGGTTAGTCTAAAAACCCCGTTTACACCAAATAATTGAATTTAATCGATCTTAAAAAGACCACTTTGCGTTTACATTGCTCACGCAACATCGATCGCGATCGATCTTGTTTAATCCAGTGCGTTTACACTTAGGGAGCTACCATTTGATTTTTATGGGGGGGCTAGGATGAAAATTTTTGTCCTGCCTTTTTATTTTTCACTCTATTCGGTCCTGCCTTTTTTTTTATTAGTTTATCCTGACTTTTTTTTACCTAAATTGTCATCCTGCCTTTTTTTTTGCAAAGTGTCTCATCCTGCCTTTTTTTTTTACTCAAAACTCCTGTCCTGCCTATTTTTTTCAAATTTCATCCTAGCCCCCCCCATAAAAATCAAATGGTAGCTCCCTTAAACATAAAAAAACAGTCTGACCTTAATAATCTAGAGGTAGTCTTTTTAAGTCCGATTGCAGATTGATCTTACCCGTTTACACTGGACCAAAGATCGATCTTTTTAGTCAGTGTACGGGGTCTATAAGTCATCACTGTGTTACCATTTCAAAACAAACAACCATTTACATAAAAGCGCAAAAAGCATCTATCAAATTAAAAAAAAAACTACATGCATTGTTTCGAGTGTTTGGCGTATGAAACTGTAAACATCATAAAGGAAAAAATGTTGTCGTTCAATGTATATTCAAAACAATTATAATTTTACATGGGGATTGGTGGTATGCAGGGTTAAAAATTCAAAAGTTATGTTTGAATTAATTTCAGAAACAGACCGAGAAAATTATACAGAAGTTCTTTAGAATATTTAAGAATCCATATATGGTTAATACCACTACGCAGTAAAATATTTTTGTCGTTTGTCGTTCAAAGTATTATCAAATTGATAGTAGAACAATAACATAAAGTCATATAACAAAACAATAACATAATGACGGGATCTTTAAAAGTACAAAGTCACGTTATAAGAACCAAAGAAACACAAAAAATCGCATATACAAAACACACAAGCAAAAATGGAAGATAATACAAACACACTGATGGGAGGTATAAGTACTGGGCCACGTCAAATGGATATCACAAAAAACAGACGAAACAGTAAAGGTAATATTAAAATTGACAAAAAACAAATAAAAGAACAATATAACACGTACTTTAGATGATAAACAACGTCAGCACGCAGAATCTATACATCATACATCATAAGACCATCATGAATTTTTTTGTGATGCTGATCACTTGTTCCTCTGTGTAGCATGTTTTACCCTTTTGTTTACTAGTAAAAAAAATATGCCAAAGTAATAAATTTATAGCGTATGCTACCAATTTTATGTTGACAGGCATTGTGGAATATTTCTTTCAGGCGATTTTTCAATTTCACATGGGGAATGGTGGTATACAGGGTTGACTAATCAAAAGTTTTGATAGAACTAATTTCAGAAAGAGACCGAGTTTTAAATTATCTAGAAGTTCTTAAGAATTTTTAAGAATCTACAGATGTTTAATGCCACTACGCGAGTGAAGTTTCACAGTATTTCCGACGACCCTCTCACTGCGGATAGAATTTTAGTCAATCTAATGGACAATTCTTAAGTGGAACATGCAGATGAGCCGGCAATGTACCGTTGTTTGTACGGAATATTGTGAAGCTTAGGTATCCAATACAATCAAGGTAGCAATACACAGTTAGAAGTTTAGTTTCGCATTATGGCCCCTGTGAATTTTTTAAATATGAAAGTTTTTGTACAATAAAATTGATTTTTAGATAATTGAAGAATAATATAGCCTTCTTAGTGGGTTTATATGACCATTTAGATTGATTTTAACATGTTTTATAGGCCATTTCTATGATTGACAGTCCGTATTTTCCTATCCGTACCGTTCAAAGGTCCATAAATTATTGTAGTGTTTATCAACAAAGATTTTGCGCTCGAATTTTATGGAAAAACGAGCAGGAAAGCATATGATTTTTTTTGGACCACTTAATGGATATAAACCTATGGATTCAGGAAAGGTATCACTGTAGTTCATTGAAATTTTCCTTTAGACCAAATTTTGGAGACTTTTGTGACATGTTCACCCCCCTTTTTTGCTATATTTTGTATCTAAGAAATGCAGATTGTTGCCATGGTTACAGCCAAAAGGGATTATATTTTACCCTTATGACCATTAAAAATCAAATCTATGGAAGATTTTCTTTCTACAAGTATATACATGCATAACACACATATAAAGCCTTCTTTGTTAGACAGGAGGGGAAAGAGGGTGTTTAAAAATTATGAGTGTCAATTTTAAGTTTTTTTCCTAACTGTGTATTGCTACCCAAGGTAGAATCTATAGATGTTTAATGCCACTACGCGAGTGAAGAATCGATCCCATCGAACTAGAGATAAAGGATACTACGATACAGTTTAGTCTGCCTCATATCTTAAATTACATTTATAAATTGACAATGAGGGTCGGTTGAAAACTTTACGACAAAAGAAATGATTTCAGCTTCCAATTGTGAACTTTCCATTTCTATGTAGCAACGTTCCAGCAGCCCCTGCATACGGAGTATATAACTCCCAATTGATACGATATTCCCGGGCTTGTATTTCATATCATGATTTCTGCTCACAAGGAAGCTATTAAACCAAGAGTTTCAAATGGTGAAGTTGAAATCAACCCTTCATTAATTTTACGGACACCATCACGCGTTGATTGACCGTTATGGAATAACCGTTTCACAGATGATATTGGATATGTTCCTTATGTGGTAACTTCAATACCCTTCCCTTTTCACGATAGTTTTGATAAGTGAAATCCTTTTCTAACGCAGCTCTTTCTTACGGTTGGTCATTGGTTAACTATCGGGTCCGTTCGCCATTTTTACATATCCATCACCACCCCGAGTTGTTCGCCCATGGTTCGTTTTCCTTACTTTTATTGAAAAATCTTAATATTAAGTGCATTAAGCGACAGTTATGCATGCATGATATATGGTATAAGTTCATGAAAAGACATGGAAATTTTTAAAAGTTGTTTTGAAGCATTTCAATGACACCCATATAATTTTCACTGATTGTTGTAATATTTGTCATTTATGGATTAAAGATAAAAACAAAGTTTTGTTTTAATAAACCAGTCAGCTTAGAGTGAGTAAACCAATGATGTACGAATTGTAAAACACAAAAAGGATTAACAAGCTAATTTATTATTATGCTGAATAGCTTGATTGACTGAATAGAATTATTTAAATTGTTAATACATATCAATAATGATAAATTAAATGTGTTCTAGTATTCAATCATGCAAATTATAGGGAAATAATTATTTGTCTGCGGCAATCAGGGCAGACAGACCCTGGACATTCTTTGGTGAAGGCATGTTGTTGTTGTTGTTGTTGGGGGATCTTGAAATCCCAGTCGTACCTGTCTTCAAGTCATTTAGACTCTGAAACCTTCGCCAAAATGGTAGGACCAGCAATTCAGTAATAACAAAAAGAAATGCTGAGGAGAATGATAATATGAAAAGCAACCTTAGTGAAAAGTGGGAAAATGCTGTGAAAGAAATAGAACCATGGGTGTTTAACACACTGATTGATTGGTTTACGCCATTTGAACAGTTTGTTTGTTCAGTTTCTTTACCTTGTAATGACTACTTATAAAATGTCTGGTAAAAGTTAACAATTATACGTAAAAGTACGGCCTTCGTCACAGAGCCTTAGTTCACACCGAACAGCAAGCTATCAAGGGCACCAACATGACTAGTGTATCACTACTCAAACAGGAAAACCAACGGTCTTATCTATTTACATGTATAAAATGGATGATCAAACAACACTGAACAAGGTCTCCTGTCTTAGGAAAAGTGCATATGATATATGCAGCGGGTTTGACTGTTTTAACAGGCACCAACCTTCACCCTTACATAATACAGCAGTATAACATAACCTTTTGAAAAGATGCACAATAAAATATTAATTGAAAATGGCGTAACTCTGGCAACATTACACGAATTACACAAAAGCTGTAAAAAATGTATAAACCTTTCAAGGCTTGTACATGTTGTATGACTATAAATCTGGTGCTGGTCGAATGAAGAATAAGCCTAAATATTAATGATGCTTAATCCTTAATTTTATTTTTAGCAGGTTCATTTTTGTGTGTTAAACCTCATATTCCATTAATGTTGCTTACATTTTAACTTTCCCTGATCATTGAACTTATATGTTGGCATGGCACTTATAAAGTGTTCATTATCACCACCGTAATTAAATCCATCATCCATGCATTCTTATCAATTTTATGAAAATATATTATATTTTGTTTTCAGTGGGGTCAAAACTTAGGCAAGTGTATGTGGTATTCATTTGTGCAAAGGAGGTTCAATTAATCTATTTTATTGATACAGAAATAACCTAGATATATACTTCCTTTTCTCTATATTTGAAAAAAAACCCCGACTAATTTCAGATGTTGACCAGAGTGTGGACCAATTAAGGTCAGAAGTAGAGATAAAAGCACCATTTACCCTAAAGACAAGCTTATGGTCCAAACTAGCGACGCATCCTTTAATCGACCTTCGTAAAAAGTACCAAAATATCTTCCTAAAACCCTCTTAAGAAGTAAGAGGTTTGACAAAAAATTGCCAATGACATGAGCCAATCTAATTTTGAGTTTGCAAGGTTCACAGTGTGAACAAAAGTGGAAAAATATAAAAAAGATATACAGAGATACTGTAGACCAAAATAGAAAGAGTGGTAATGGTAAAACTAAAGAGTGTGCCTACTTTCGAAAACTAGAAGAATATTTAGGTTACAGACCCAATGTGACACCTGGATTATTTTTCAAACTAGTTAGATAAAACCTAAACTGGTTTTGGAAACACGTTCAAAATCTTAAACTACAACCAAAACCATGGCTTGCATTCAAAACAATGGCGTCTAAAATCTTAGACAAAAATGGGTTTAGTAACGTTACAACAATTTATCGACGACGACAATAACACTGATAACATATTAAATACGGCATCAGTTAGCGATTACCAGAATTTATCAATGTGCTACATAAGTATACTTAGAATAGAAAGCAAAATTCATCGAGTAGGCGCACGTCAATGAAAATAAGAATAAAATAACTCGAAGACCGTTTTAATTTTCATTAAACTGGAGATTTCTAATTAATCACGCTTACCTTTCAAGGATAACCATAAAAGAAACATCAAATAGCCCAAAATCATATTTTTGAGGTAAGCCCTTTTAACAACATCAACCTGGATATAGCAGGCCTTTGACAATACAATATCATAATAATTTATTGAGATGTAAACTTATTCCTGTGGACAATTTTCGATAAGCTATTATTTCATCAATATGAAAAGGTTTGGTAATCAGATATGTATTTCAATAGATAAAGGCAACAGTAGAATATGAATTTTTCATGCAAAGTTCAGTGATATTGTACGGACACGTACATTGTCCGAGACGGGTCGTGTCCTATATAAATTTAAACCTCGCTCCTAATAAATTCAAGTTGATATTCAAACAGATGCTTCTACTCGAAAACGAATAAAATGTATAAGATACCACTATTTGTAGGTTAACGTTTTCATAAAGAAAATAGAATTTTTAGTCAATACGATATCTTAGTGCTAAGGTTTATTATGATTTCCTTAATAGAGGTGAGGGTTACTGCTTATAAAAGGGAGGCAAAAATAAATTCTTCATAGATACCAGGATCAAAACTTTAAATTTACGCCAGACGCGCGTTTCGTCTAAAAAGACTCATCAGTGACGCTCGAATCAAAAACTGTTTAAAAGGCCAAATAAAGTACAAAGCCGAAGAGCATTGAGGACCAAAAATTTCTAAAAGTTTTTACAAATACAACTAAGGTTATCTATTCCTGAGGTAGAAAAGCCTTAGTTTAAAAAAAAAAAAAATCAAAGTTTTGTAATGATGGCTTCACACATTGCCGATTATTGCTCCCGTTGAGATCAGACAGCGATACGACACGAAAAGTGAAACAGTCGGATTACTATCCTCAATTATCTGGAATAAAAATATAAAACAACACGTTTAATACTCTATTGCGTTCGAAGCGCTTTTCTGGATATACCTTCATCAGGAACGCTCAAAGCCAAACATACCTATCATTGTCTGAACGCAGTCGTTTAAGTTCGTAACAGATTCCTACGGGTCGGGAAGGGTCCGAAACATTCGGCGAAGCACCTCGACAGTTAGGTGCGTCCCGTAACATTCGGGGAAACTCAGCCGATTTTGTCTAGTCGGATTACAATCGTGCCTATGTCGTGACAGTTTCTGCTGTATCGGATCAAAATCCTAACAATGTTCTGTGTTTTTTGGACGGTGTCCTGTGGAACGGGAATGATCTGGAGAAATATTTCATTGCTGTTTTTCTGTCGCTGGAGTCCAGATTGCATCCAGATCTTGTCGATTGCGAACTGTTTTTGCCGAAACCGTTCCGGAACAGTCCCGTTATTAATACGAAATTCGTCAATGATACCCAAATCAGAGTCCCGACAATTACAGAATACAATACGACTGAGACCAGACAAAGCCGTTTGCAATACGATAGAGCGGTTTGTTACAGGATTACGTTCCAACAGTACCTGATCATCCCGAATATGCAGACAGTTATCTAACGGATAACTTCCGTCAGCGTCGGTTCACTGTCTGATGTCTGTCGGATTACATTCGGTAGAATCGATACGCAGTCCTGACAGACTCGGTCAAATTTTACTATGCTAAAAATACAAATCGGATTAGAATCGGATTGAGAACGGGATTATCGGGACAAATTTGCTTTGAAACGGTTGAATATCGACGCTTCCCGAACAATATCTGATTGTTGTGGATAAATTTTTCTTTTACAAATTTTATTTAAGCTGGGGTCACACATTCCCGATTTTTACTGCCGTCCTTGACAGGACCATTCCCGATTAAAATTTGTCAAAAGTCTGATCAAGATCCTGTGAATCATGGATGGAAATTCAAATTTTAATTAAAATTTGTATTTTTTTTTTAATCAAGACAACAATCAGACAATGATAGGGGTGCAATCAACAGTTTTTTTCTATGACGTCATATTTTGAGGGACCATGCATAAGTGACCCTTAGTGGTGGACTTATTAATAAAGATACTTGTATAAATCATTGGATTCAGAATGTTCTGTAGTTTATAATGAAATAAAAATATTGTGTACTTTCAATATATTAAAAAAGTTCCATCCAATGAACATGAGGAAAAAAAGGCCTAATTTGAACATAAAAAACCTGAAACCAGGTCATGTGCACACCCATGAAGACATGATCCATGCACATTTTACATAATCAAAACTGTATAAAAATTTATAGGTTTTTACCTGGCCTTTCAAAAAAATCTTGTTTCAGGGTACGGTTACCTGCTCCGAAAAGAGCTACAGTGGCTGCAAATAAGTTTTCAATTTTCACTGCTACAAAAAACAGGATGTTTACAGTGTTGTCTCTCCTCAAAACATGTATATTCATTATAATTTTTAAAAATATTTCAATCATTAAACCTGTTTTATTTGAAAACTAATTAACTAATTTTTACAATCAAATACAAAAAAACATGATACTTTTTCACTAATAAAGTAAATAAACACGGGTTTCCCTCCATGGTTATTTTAAGTCGGGGAATAACCCCTAAATTTTTTTTTATACGAAACTGTTTATAGCACCCTAGGACATTCCAGATAATTGAGGATAGTAATCCGAATTTTTTTCACTTTTCGTGTCTTATCGCTGTCTGATCTCAAACGAGAGCAATAATCGGCAATGTGTGAACGCCGCATTAAAGTTTGAATTTCCATAACGATTCACATGATCTTGATCAGACTTTTGACACATTTTAATCGGAAATGGTCCTGTCAAGGACGGCAGTAAAAATCGTGAATTTGTGACCCCAGCTTCACAGTTAATTTAATTATGAACATATCAATGATAACTCAAGTCAACACAGAAGTGGTGACTACTGGGCTTGTGATACCCTCGGGGAAATTAATCTCCACCAGCAGTGGCATCGACCCAGTGGTTGCAAATAAACTCACCACAAGAGACACCAAGATGTCCCATTCAATCTCAAAAATTGAAAATAAACTGACAACCCCATGGCAAAAATGAAAGACAAACAACATGGGCAACGAATGGCTGAGCAACAAAGACGCTCCCTTAAGGTAGCACTACAGTCTAACAATGATTTGTTTATCATATTTTTTTTATCACATAATATTGAAGTAAGTATTATTCGGCACAGTTTGTAAAAATCCCAAAGTCATTATCATATCACAACAGGGAGTAAATTGATAATGAATTTATGTAAATAAAAGCACATGGTGATTAATCTAAATATATAGGCATTTGGGAGGGGCTAATATGTCAATCATCTGTTGATACCAGTGTGCAGCTGTTAATCCCTGACCACAAGTCAAATATTGTAGTCTTTTCTCATTGTTTTGCAACAAATATTCTTTATATAACATGGAAGTGAACAAAGAAAAAGAAAAAAAAAAACTTAAAAGGGAAAATATCTATCAAAAAGGAAAAAAAGTACTATGGAAAAGAGAGTGGAAGTATTTTTGAAAACCTCTGACTGACTGTATAAATTTCTTCTCTTTGATCTTCTTCATTTAAATACAGGTCTATGAATTTCAACTAATTTGCAGTTCATGTGTATTTTTTCAATCCTATTTAAATTAAATGTATTTTCAAGAAAAGGGTGGTCTTGATCTTTTTATGAACATGTTTTTTGATGCACACTTTTAATGTTCTAGCTAATTTCAGACATAGTTTATTTCTTTTTTAAAATTCAAATGAAAATTATTCTTTATATATAGAGAATAATGATGTTAAACATTGATTAAATGCAGCTGGTCAATCATCTGAGACTGCCTGGAAAGAGGCGGAGCTTTGTCTATATTTAAATACTGCATCACAGATGTTGGTCATATCTGTGACGTCAAACTCCCAAATGCCAAGTTAGTGTTGGACAGTTCACATATAATGCAAAATTTACAGCATTAGAGCATCAAAGACACAAAGTGTGTGGTTCTATTGATATAGTAATGGTATAAAAACACTCCTGGGGTGTTCCCAGTGGAAGTTTGTATTTATATTGACTTTATAGGGGTTTCTAAGGGGGAAATTCAGTTTTTAAGTCATTTCTCAGAACAATTTTTCATGAAAATTACAAGAAAAAAATAAAAATAGAAACTTTATGGGTATATATGAAATATATGATTAAAGGGTGTATTTTCTACAATATGTGTCCCAGTTTTTGGATAATATGTTTCTAAATGAATTTATAGGTCTCCAAAGATGAAAGGTGAAATGAGGTTTGGCACCCCGCAGTTAAATCAATATATCTTCTTACTGGAGGCATATATCAAAAATCTGAGACACGGTTTTGGAGATTGTATATAGTTGATTACAGGGATGAACACAAATTTTTACTACCATTTGACATGAATGTGCCATTTTCATCCAAGTTGAAAGACCACTTTTTTTGGCATTTAATGAACTATATTTTGAGATTAATCAAACCAAAAATTAACTTATATATAAATTAAGAAAGAGTTATATTTCAGCTTTAAAATGAGTTAAAGGTTTTAAAAATCCAAGGAGTAGTTTTGGAGAAATTAATCTTTAAAGACTGTTGATTGGAGTCAGAAATTCTGACTGTAGTGCTACCTTAAACCGGGGGGAATCTTAGGTGCTTTGGGAGGGTGGAGAAAATTCTATTCAGCGTAGAATATGGTATCAACTGGGGGATACATACTCCATATTAAAGCGCTGCTGGGATGGTACTGCATGAATATGGAAAGTTTACAATTGGGAAGTTGAAAACTTATCTTTTGTCTTAAAGTTTGGTTTTCAACCGATCCAAATCGTCAATTTCAAGATGAAAGTAGAGATATGAGGCAGATTTATTTGTAACTATTGTATACTTAATCTCAAATTTAATGTGAAAGATGCACCATATTTACCAAACTTCGAATTATTTAGCTGGGAAAGAAAGATAAAAAGTTAGCAATAATGACGACTTCAGTATGTATATTAGTCAATAATGACGACTTCAGTATGTATATTAATGAAATTTATCCTGTTGAACTTACTTTAAATAAAGCTAATACTAACAATGACCACTGCCCTTTTCTCGATCTTGATATCTATATCACTAATGGAAAGCTGAATACTAAAATTTATGATAAAAGGGATGATTTTTCATTTCCTATCGTTAATTATCCGTTTTTAGATGGTGACGTTCCCTTGTCACCATCTTACGGTGTTTATGTATCTCAACTTGTACGATTCGCTCGTGTATGTAACAATGTTTTAGATTTTAACGAGAGAAATTTATGTATTACTGAAAAATTATTACACCAGGGTTTTCGATATCACAAACTAGTCAAAACATTTACTGAATTTTATCATCGGTATAAAGACATCAATCGTAAATATGGCTCAACATGCAGACTTCTAATACGTTCAGGTATTTCACATCCAATTTTTTATGGTAATATTCTTTATAAAGCACAAAGGTGTCAGTATTCACCTCAGAAACTTACAAAACCTTTGAATAGACTTATTAAGAAGGGATATAATTACGATACTGTTGTCAAGTCATTAAAGATTGCATATTTTGGCGTTAATATTGAGTCACTGATAAGGTCTTTGCATCGGAACTAAACACATTTATTCTAAAAACAGTTGTTGGCATGACACGGGTTATGTTCTTCTCATATATGTTATGATGGTATAATACTAAACCCCTAACGGGAAGGATTGTGCCTGATGTTCATATGATGAAATCATAATCTTTCAGTCAGTTTAGTTGAAGTCTGGAGCTGGCATGTCAGTTAACTGCTAGTAGTCTGTTGTTATTTATGTATTATTGTCATTTTGTTTATTTTCTTTGGTTACATCTTCTGACATCAGACTCGGATTTCTCTTGAACTGAATTTACAATGCTTTTGAACATAAAAATGGTAGCATACGCTTACAAATTTAGTACTTTGAGATACCATACGGTATATATTGTTAATAATGAACAAAAAAGTGAAACAGGCTATACAGAGAAACAAGTGGTCAGTGTGCTGGAATTCCTTATTGTCATATATTTGAAAGTATACTTTTTCAAAATTGTCGGCATTCCTTTGAGAACGTATGCCTCTCCTTGACGACCTCATATTATTTTCATATGAATCAGTTTCATTTAGACACTTGTCAAACAAAAAAGATCAAAGACGCCAGATCATTAAAGTTTAGATGTAGATAAATTGATGATGTTATTTCCCTTGACAATTCAAACTTTGCTAATTGGTTTATCAGTTTAAACATGTTATATAATTATATATATTTTTTATTTGTCTTTATGGATATTACTTTATCTGTTTAGGTAATATCGATTTGACGAAAAAGAGGTAATTTTAGGTGTGTCTTAGGATTTTGTCAACAGTAAAACAGTTAATAATATCTTGTTGTTACTTAAATACTATATGTTATACAAATGTAGATGTAAGAGCATATTGCCCACAACATATGGCGGAATAGAATATTTAAAGTATTGGATTAAAATAGAAAAATACTCTGTATGTTTCTTAACCCCTACACAAAAAATAAAAATGGATCAGAAGTGGCAATTGTTAGAAGCAGCATTTAATTAACAAAATCAATTGTAATATTTATATTTATTATACCATTATGATTTAATCGATCTTACACTAAGTCTTGTAAATTAACTTTTTATACTTTGTGTCTAATACTGTTTTATGTAATTTCACATGTTTCATTTTGCAAAATAAAATAATTACAAAAAAATATCGATTTGACGTGACTTTAAATTTACACATCCCGTCAATTAGTTGTTGCATATAACTAAGTACATTTCTAAATTCTTGTGTGATTAAGATCATAACACAATGGTGACTGCTTCACCCTTTTTTTTACATTTTTATTTATTATGTCTGTTTGTCATGTTCACACATCAATATAAGGGATTTTTATGCCACTGTCATACATTAAGAGGTTAAGCTAGTTATAAAACCAGGTTTTCTCAACCATTCACTCGTAAGAAAATGCCTTAACCAAGTCAGGAATATGACAGTTCGTTCGATGCATTTGAGCTTTTAATGTTGCCATTTGATTACGACATTCCGTTTTGAATTTTCACCAGAGTTCCGTAATTTTTGTTATTTTACTTTTTTTTGAAAACATGCTAACCAATATTTAAAAACAAGAGGCTGTCACAACGACAGCAAACCGGATTTATTAATATTTATTTATGTCCTGGCAATATCACAAGAACAATTACTGATGAATGGTGAAAGTGAAAATCGTCAATATCAAATTTGACCTCCATTTTGTCATCAGTACCAACATATTAAAATTTGAAAAGCTTAGATTGAATGGTTCATGAGTAAATGCAACAACGTGAATGGAAACGCCATTTTACAATCTTTCAAGAACCATAACTCCTGAACGGTAAAAGTCAAAATCGTCATTATTGAACTTGACCTCTATTTTGCCATCAGTAACAACACATAAAAATTTCAAAAGCTTTGGTTGAATGGTTCATGAGAAAATGCACGGACACGACTGGAAACACCATTTTTCAATCTTTCAAGAACCATAACTCCTGAACAGTAAAAGTCAAAATCGTCATTATTGAACTTGACCTCTATTTTGTCATCAGTAACAACATATTAAAATTTGGGAAGCTTTGGTAGGACAGTTCATGCGTAAATGCACGGACACGACTTGAAAATCCATTTTTCAATCTTTCAAGAACCATAACTCCTGAACGGTAAAATTCAAAATCGCCATTATTGAACTTGACCTTCATTTAGTTGTCAGTAACAACATATTAAAATTTTAAAAGCTTTGGTTGAACGGTTCATGAGTTAATGCACGGACAACATTTGATTGCCGTCCGCCCACCCGCCCGACCGACCGCCCGCCCGACGTACATCCCCAAATCAATAACCGACATTTTTGTCACAAAAATCCGGTTAAAAATGTAATTTTGATTAATGTCAGATTATAATAATTGATGTTACATTGTGCATGGATGGAAGCAGAATCAGAGAAATTTTTGTTTGAATCAGAGTGATTTTTTTCACAGTTCGTTTTATCCCTCTTTAAGACAAGCTGCTTGTATGTACTTTTTTTCCCTTTTGTTATGAAGCAAAGCAGGACAATTTGTCTGGCAAAACAGACATTAACAACTATAGGTCAACGTACGGCCTTCAACAATGAGCAAAGCTTATGCCGCATAGTCAGCTATAAAAGGCCCCGATATGACAATGTAAAACAATTCAAACGAGAAAACTAACGGCCTTATTTATATATATAAAAAAAAACCAGCCGCTGGACGTCAGAGTTATCTCGGACTACAAGCTCGTGACTTTGGACAGGTATACAAAAAATGTGACGGGGTTAAAGATGTTTGCGGGCGTCCGACACTTTCCTTATTTGAGACAGTCATGTAACATTAACACAAATAAATAGACTATATATGAAAATAGACAAAAACTGCATAACTCGTCAGATCGAAACAAAGCAGAATAAAGGGCTGTGCTTTAGCGCATGATACGCCCGTTGCTCTTTTAACTTGTCTTTTATGCTTTAAATGAATTTATATGATCAAAATATATACAAATCAAAAAGGATGTTATATTAATATATTCACCAAAGTTTCATAAAATCCCCCTTTTTTAAGTATAAAAATTCATTACTTAAGAAAACGTAAAATCTAAAATTTATAAAAATGGAAAGGGAGCTTATGTCAATAGATATAAACAATTTATCAAAGTTGCATAAAATTTTGTGAAAGTATTAGTTATTGTCCCAAAATTGGAAAATTCCCCCTTTTTTAAGCATAAAAATTCATAACACGGAAATGTAAAATCTGAAATTTATAGAAATTGAAAGGGAGCTTACATCAATAGATATAATCAATTCACCAAAGTTTCATGGACATTGGTGAAAGCCTTTTTGAGTTATTGTCCGAAGTGTTGAAAATCCCCCTTTTTTATGAATAAAGCCCCATAAATCCAAAACTTAAAATCTGAAATTTATAAAAATTGAAAGGGAGCTTACATCAATAGATATAAACAATTGACCAAAGTTTCATGGACATTGGTGAAAGCCTTTTTGAGTTATTGTCCGAAGTGTTGAAAATCCCCCTTGTTTTTTTATGAATAAAGCCCTATAAATCCAAAACTTAAAATCTGAAATTTATAAAAATTGAAAGGGAAATACATCAATAGATATAAACAATTGACCAAAGTTTCATGGACATTGGTGAAAGCCTTTTTGAGTTATTGTCCGAAGTGTTGAAAATCTCCCTTTTATTTATGAATAAAGCCCCATAAATCCAAAACTTAAAATCTGAAATTTATAAAAATTGAAAGGGAGCTTACATCAAAAGATATAAACAATTGACCAAAGTTTCATGGACATTGTTGAAAGCCTTTTTGAGTTATTGTCCGAAGTGTTGAAAAGCCCCCCCTTTTTTTTATGAATAAAGCCCCATAAATCCAAAACTTAAAATCTGAAATTAAAAAAAAACGAAAGGGATCTTACGTCAATAGATATAAACAATTCACTTAAGTTTCATGGAAATTGGTGAAAGTGTTTTTGAGTTATTGTCCGAAGTGTGGACGACGGACGGACAGACAACGGTTTACCATAATACGTCCCGTCTAAAAGACGACGGGCGTATAAAAACAAGTTACAAATACACCAGACTTTGATGTGGCAGGGTATTTATACATTCCCATAGAGACAAAGTACAGGTATTAAAGAACTTGAGTTACGGACAGTTAGTTAAAAGCAAAGGAAAACTTATAACAAACAGTAATTAATTATATTTCAGAGTAACTATAAATTACTTTTTTCTGTTGCTAGGTTTAATGATCAACTTTTTGTTGTGCCACTGATTGAGATTAATATTGTTATATTTCGTACTAATTTTGGTTTCAATGGTAGATATTGAACTCTCATGTCGATTGCATCATTACAATTCCCGCTATTTAATCAAAGAACAGTATGAGCTGAATGGCTTTAATGGGTTCATGAAGCGTTGTCTCGATATTTGAAGGTAAATTCAGAAATGTCATACAGTCAAAAAGTTAATTTGATTTACTGTGCAGTCTTATTCCCTAAAAAATAATATACGGAAAGCAAATGTAACAGACATATATGCACTAAAGTAACGACTGAGTACTAAGCTTATGACTTTGGTCATGCATACAAAGAATGTGGCGGGGTAAAACATGTTCGCCCGCGTCCGACACTTTCCTTACCTTGGACAGTCGTGTAATATTAACACATTTAAACAGACTAACGCCACGGTACCCAAACTGCACCTATTTAAAAAAAAATAGCAGCAGAAATCACACAAGATTTCCTAGAGACTAAACAATTTATATTTTTATGATTTGATACTATGCACGTCTTTCAACATGGGTAAAACTTTTAAGATATTCACAAAACGTTCACAGTTTTTAGGGAGCTACCATTTGATTTTTAGGGGGGGGGGGGGGGGGGTGAAAAATTTTGTCCTGCATTTTTTTGTAGTTGTAATCTCTGTCCTGCCTTTTTATTTTTCACTCTATTCGGTCCTGCCATTTTTTTTATTAGTTTATCCTGACTTTTTTTACCTAAATTGTCATCCTGCCTTTTTTTTTGCAAAGTGTTTCATCCTGCCTTTTTTTTTTACTCAAAACTCCTGTCCTGCCTATTTTTTTCAAATTTCATCCTAGCCCCCCCCCCCCCCCCCCATAAAAATCAAATGGTAGCTCCCTTAGCAACAGATGAAGTGTTTTCTGAAAAAGAATAATGTACGGAAACTTCGCCATGCGACGTCATCAAAACGTCATCTTTTTAAAATTAGTATACAATATGTTACAAGTATCCATTCCTTAAAAAAAAAAAAGAAGTAATCATGGACGTATATCCAATTGTTCAAAACAAAAGCTCTGTTATTCGATTTTTGACAATGCGATTTAAAGCATGGATGCAATTTGGGTACTCCTCATTACAGAATCATTGATGGTTTTGAAGTAAGTTCAGACCAATTTTTCTATGATTCAACATGGATTCAAAATCAAACTGGTGTAACCATAAATAGTTATCGAAGGTTCCAGAATTATAATTTAATACGCCAGACGCGCGTTTCGTCTACATAAGACTCATCAGTGACGCTCATATCAAAATATTTATAAAGCCAAACAAGTACAAAGTTGAAGAGCATTGAGGATCCAAAATTCCAAAAAGTTGTGCCAAATATGGCTAAGGTAATCTATGCGTGGGATAAGAAAATCCTTAGTTTTTCGAAAAATTCAAAAGTTTGGTAAACAAGAAATTTATAAAAGTGACCACATTATTGATATTCATGTCAACACCGAAGTTTTGACTACTGGGATGGTGATACCCTCGGGGACGAAACGTCCACCAGCAGTGGCATCGAACCAGTGGTGTAAATAGTTATCAAAGGTACCAGGATTATAATTTAGTACGCCAGACGCGCGTTTCGTCTACATAAGACTCATCATAAAGTAAATAATGATACATCTACAAAATAAACACATAATGAAAACTTTTGTCTGAAGCATTAATAAACGTAAGTAAAAAAACTGTCAAAATAGGTGCAATTTGGGTACCCTCACGTTATATATAAAAATAGACGAAAACTGCATAACTCGTCAGATCGAAATAAAGCAGAAAGACAAGTCAGTTACAAATACACTAGACTTTGACGTAACAGGGTATTTATACATTCCTACAGAGAAAGGTTCAGGTATTAAAGTACTCGAGTTACAGACAATTAGTTCAAAGTTAATGCCAACTTTAGTAAAATAACAAACAGTTATGAATTATATTACAGAGTAACTATAACTATATTTAGATAACAACAACCAACGCCACACAACGTTTACGATATGTCTGATGCTTGGTCCGTTTCTGTGTGTGTTACATTGTAGTGTTGTGTCGTTGTTCTCCTCTTATATTTAATGCGTTTCCCTCAGTTTTAGTTTGTTACCCCGATTTTGTTTTTTGTCTATGGATTTATGAGTTTGAACAGCGGTATACTACTGTTGCCTTTATTTACGAAATTTTGGTTAGAAAGAAATGCACTCTATATTGATTAATATGTTCTCTGTGTTCTGTCTCATGTCAAGAACCCGGCCAGTCATATCTTTATGTTTTCGTTCTAATTTGGATTCCAGTGGCACATATGGAACTATTTCGATTTTTGTGTCGTTTACGCATACTCTTTACCTTCTGGTATTTATATTAACATAGACATAATCATTATAAATTGATAAAGAGTTGGATATCTTACGGATGGAAATAGTTTTATTTGGTCGAACGAACTATTTCAAACGAGTTTCGTAGCACTTGTCAATGGAACTGCTCGTAATTCTCACACGCTTAAAAATAAACAACATCCGTTTAAAATAATCTTCGGTGGAACCTAGCTCATTTTAAAGTAGCACTTAATTACCTGGTTGACAAAGCGGTGTAATTCCCGAAATAAAAAAAACTTTTATCCGGAAACAAAGATACATTTCAAGATTCAATGAAGTATTCATTTTACTCGATGTTTAAAAATAGCAACATTGTAATTACCGTATTTCAATCGAAAAAGAACAGTATCAGCTGAATGGATTTAATTTAATGTTTTCCTGAAAAGTGTCTCTATATTTGGAGGTAAATTCAGAAATGCACATGAAGTCAAGTTAATTTGATTTACTGTAATTTCGTCGTTCGTATTGCTAGTGCGTTTATCCCCTAGGGTATCATCCGCCAAATATTTAGGATGAAAAATTTTGTCCTGTATTTTTTTTTTTTAGCTATAATCTCTGTCCTGCCATTTTATTTTTCACTCTAATCGGTCCTGCCTTTTTTTTCAAGTTTATCCTGACTTTTTTTTACCTAAATTGTCCTGACTTTCTTTTTTTTGCAAGTGTCACAACCTGCTTTTTTTTACTCAAAACTCCTGTCCTGCCTATTTTTTTTAAATTTCATCCTAGCCCCCCCCCCCCCCCCCCCCCCCCCCCCCCCCATAAAAATCAAATGGTAGCTCCCTAAGCTAATGCGATTTTTACAAAAACTATAATGTTTCCATTCTCTCAGGCAAAGTTGATCTTTGAATTATATCATCAAGAAAAATTATAAAGAAAATGACAGATGATGTTGCAGAAGAATTACCGATAATGTGTTCACTTAGATTTCAGATACTAGTATATCTTTAGTACAACTGGTGTCTAAAAGAGTTATTGACAAATTTTTACCTTATATTCTAGATTTAATGTGCACTATATTCACTTTTTCTAATTCTTTGTCAATTTATCCCCATCTGCACCCATTGTATAAAAAATTCTGTATAACTTGTGGACTATTTTCAATCTCGATCTATTTCTGAAATTATAAATTCTTACATACTTTTGATTTTTAACCCTGTATGCTAACATTGCCAATGTGAAATTTTAAAATTGTTTGTATATCTTCTTTTATTTATTTCCATAAGAGGTACCCACAAGGGGCATAGTGCATATACATTCATGACAATATATAGTTACAAACAATTACAAATACAATAAAGCAAAACAACAAAACAGTATGCTTTAAAAAGTTAGACATTTTAAATATTACTTACAGTATCCCAGTGTTATATTATAAATGTTTACTCAAGGCAGGTGTTTTGATAAGAAATAGCCAAGTTGTTTTAAAATATTAATAGACTCACAGTTTAAAAGCCAAATAAATTTATTGACCATATCCAAGGAGTAAAAATTTTTACATTCTTTAAATATCAGATCAAATAACATATCTCTATCCTTAGAGTATGCAGGGCATTCTATAAGAAAATGAAGTTCATCTTCCACTTTATTTAAATCGCATTTATCACAAATTCTTTGATGAACTTCTAATTTGGAATATATACATTGAACGACAAATATATGTGACATATAAAATTTTCTGACGTCAGACACGCGAATCAAAAAAATGTGTAGATAGATGTTTTTGTGTTCTGTTATATTGTTCCCCCTTTAAAATTGTAACACGATGATGACTGCTATACCCATATTTTGACTATTTTATTTATTATGTCTGTTTAGTTCACGCATCATTGTAAATATAACGGAATTTGATGAAACTGTCATCAAAGTGAGAGTGTTAGCGCTATTAAACCAGGTTTGATCCACAATTTTCTACATTTGAATTGCCTGTACCAAGTCAGGAATATGACAGTTCTTGACCATTCGTTTTTGATGTGTTTTGTTATTTGATTTTGACATGTGATTATGGACTTTCCGATAAGATTTTCCTCTAAGTTCAGTATTTTTGTGATTTTACTTTTTTATCAAGTGTGGCTCGTTTGATCTCAGTTCTTCATTGGTTAAAATCCGATTATGACGTCGAATTTTCTTGCTTTCCTCTGAATGTCCTATTGTGACGGCATGAAAAAAGGCGACCATGCCTGTTGACGTCACGTAGAAAGAACACATCTTTTTGCAGATCACTCGAAAAGAAGAAAACATTTTGCCTGCTTATATTTGAAAATCATTAAAGAAACAGATTCCACCACTAAATTCGTGTAATACGATATTTATCCACTCTCGACCGTTAAATTTTAAATATTTAAAACGCTCAGCGAGCCTCGCGTTTTAAATTTGAAAATTTAACTGTCTCGAGTGGATAAATATCGTATCACACTCGATGCAGTGGTAGAATCTATAAATATAGCTTTTGTTCCTCATATTATAACCTTGTTTTTATGGTATATAGGTTATACCTGTAATTAGGGGATTAAAGGGTTCAATTCAAATAAAGGCAACAGTAGAATACCGATGTTAACAAAACTCGATCGTAACGTGCTTGGGGAAGTATTTTACATAATTTCGGAATATCTTTAATAGCATTAAAAAATGTTTTATACATGAAGGAAGGTATGACAATACTTATAATGATGCAAGATATGGTAATTTCAGTCGAATTGCT
Source organism: Mytilus edulis (assembly GCA_019925275.1). Lineage (NCBI taxonomy): Eukaryota > Metazoa > Mollusca > Bivalvia > Mytilida > Mytilidae > Mytilus > Mytilus edulis. Next base: position 76,551,705 of record CM034356.1, read on the forward strand.
ACATGTCTCATGTACTGTAACTTATAATAATCTTATTGAAATATGAATATAGTTCGCTAAAAGGGACACAACTACAAATCTACAGGTAATTCCCCTGATAAAGAATAAACAAGACAAGAACCTCATTGAAGCTAAATACCATAATTACTAATTACTGAATACAGTACTTGTCTTCCTTTTCGGTTTATGAGTAAAAAAACCTTCCATTTGTTATGCAATAAAAGGAAAGTACATTCCAAGTTCAAACTATTACTGTTGATGGATAATGATCAATACAAATACTGCCCAATGCAGCTAATGACATCAGCAGTTGATATTAAAAGATGTTTGTTAATGGATTGCCTAATTTACCGATTTACTAACGTGTATTTTTCTATCATTAAGACAATTTTTTTCATATGATTTTTGAATTGCGGAAGTCAGTTCGTTAAAGCAATGGAGTGACTCCTACAATTTTAATTCTGCAATGATAGTATCCACTGAAAGAAAACCAAAATACGTTGCATGTCAATTTTGTAAAACATTATATGACATATTATTGCGTACGCGCCTGCCTCACGCCACATGAAGTTTTCTCTGCTTAAGATTAGATGTCAGACCTATTTTGAAATAAGAATAGAATGTAATGAAATATAATAACGTTTCTAGATTTCAATCTGCACTATTGTTAATCTATAGTGTCTAAATAACGATCATAATCATTAAAGTGTGAGTATATAGTTAGTTAATAAAACGTTTAAGATTAAAAAAAAAAAAAAAAAACCTAAATTTCACTTACCTCAAGTAACCACACAAATGTAGAGGACCTGATGACCGCATATATTGACATCCACTCTTAATGTTTTTACTTTATTAACTAAGGTTTTGCCTCCCTCAAGCAAAGTTTACTTTAGGTGGATTTGGCTACTTTGTATGTCCTTTTTGGTTATATAACTATTGGTTCTTATTAGTCTACTTAGTGCGTTCCAAATGATGGTATACTGTTATACTTTTAGTTCCCGAAAGGATAACCAATCCAACCTGAGTGTTTTTGGTGGTAAATATATTGTTTTAAGAATTTGCTGTTGTAAAAGTTTGAAAATAATTTGAAATTAAGGAATGTATCCCTATATCACGAGACCATGAGAAGGCGGTGGAAATATATTGGACATATATTGCGAATGGATAACAACCGGCATGTGAAAAGGTATTGACATGTACACCACAAGGGACAAGAAAGCCTGGAAGATCGAAAGGCACATGGAGAAGAGATATAGCAGCAGAGATAAAAAGACATGGTTACACCTGGAATCAAATAGAGAAAATTGCGAAAGATAGATCGAGTTGGAGGTCCCTTGTTGATGCCTTATATGTTCAAGAACACGAAGAGGATTAAGTAAGTAAGTATCGCTATATAATGCTGATTCCTCGACCTGGTTTGGAAATATCTTTTGTCAGATTTTTTTTTATCAGTTCTTCAATTATGTATATTTTATTTAGTTTTCTAATATTTTTGTCCAAGTGGCTGAAGACACATTTTAATTGTCGAAATGCATATCAGGTACAGTAAAATGTGTACCGTTTGATTTGATTAATCATGCTGCACGTCATTGGGTAATCAGTTTCCTTCATCTTTCAGTTTTGCTGCCAAGAATTCTTTAAATATGTTAAGTCTGTCATGTTACAATCAGTGACACAATATTTAATGGCTACTTCCGTAGTAAACTGTGTTTGATCAAATCCATCTCAATTACATAATGGCGGAAATACGAACACTTCACCAATTACGTGACATGACAATCTAAAAATTTAATGCCACCAAGCCTTCAAATGTTTCTTTGTCATGAAACCGAAGCATGATGAAAAGAAGAATAAAATACCGCGGCTGTCAGATTCGACATAATTTTCTTCATAAAAGACTTTCAGGCAAAATAAAATGATTTCAACTTCTTACGTATTTAATAAATATGAATGGCGTGTAGATTTAATCAATGTAATGAATCTTTAGGAAAAAGAAAAAATAAACCAAGTGAAATGTATGAAATTTATTTGAAGCTCAAAGTTCAAAAGTGAGAAAAAATATGATGCGTTAAAAGTAGGAGAAAAAGACCGATATAGATTGATAACAGTCGTTACTTTATTATGGTATGGACTGCGTAACCCATGCTTATATTTAGAATTCAGAGAATAAAATAAAGGGGAATAGCTAGTCTATGTTTATCTGTGTAAAATTGTTCATTGATCTACAATCGTTTAATGGTGTCAAATATGACTTGTGTTAACTTAAAAGAGGAATTAAAGATACCAGAGGGAGAGGGCCAGAGTCAAGCTCATAGATAGTGAAATCAACTGAAAACGCTGTCTAAATATAAAAAGACGAATAGACAAATAATAGTACAGAAGACACGACATAGAAAACTTAAGACTAAGCAACACGAACCCCACCAAAACTGGGTGTGATCTCAGGTGCTCAGAGAGGGTAAGCAGATCCTGCTCCACATGTGGCACCCGTCGTGTTGGTTATGTAATTACAAATCCGGTAAATAGTATAATTCGGTATGTCACATTCGTGAAAAGGGAAGGGTACTGTAGTTAAACTGTCAGTCATAGCTCGATGATTTAATCAAGTTTGAATTATATATCTTATAGAAAGGTTCAATTTATATAATTACATTTATACATAATTATATCATACTGAATATGATATAATCACGTTGCGATTCTAAACTTATTACATGTGATTATCCCAAACTAGTTGTTCAATGTGAACCTCATTTGTCATGTAAAAAAGAGCGGGAAAACACGGTATAGACAAATAGGAAGGGGGATGGGGAACAAAAATACATACGTCTAACAAAACATGGCTTAAAAAAAAGGAAAATATTCAGTGAATCAATTAATAAGAAAATGGGTATAAATTTTGTATATGATATATGTTGGGGAAACACCAAATTCATAGATGTTCAATCTTTTCAATTATATTTTTTACATTAACTGCTTTTTTTTTAATAAAATACACAGAAGTTGTCTGTTCGGTGACCTAAAATTGTTAATTTCTTTGTCATTTGGTCTCTTGTGAAGAGTTGTCTAATCGACGTTCATACCACATCATTTGTTTTTTATATTTGTGTACATGTGTGATATTAAACATCCCATCTGTATATGCGTTCTCTAAAAGACGTTTTACCCTTTAAAATGGTACTCATGAGTACACGATTATTATTCAATTCGTGCCCGTCGTAAATTCCAAAATAATAAAACATTACACGCTTTTATATTGAATATGACAATTTTATACTAGTAAAGTTAAATTCCATATTATTCACAAATGAAGAAAGAAGGACAAATTACAAATTAATGATTCTTTAGAAATAGAATGAAATTAAGTAAATGCCATAACTAGTATGTAGAATTTCCGAAATGTAGATAGAATAAGAAATAAAACCATGAGAGTCACACTTTCCTAACATTTGACTTGTACAATTTAAAATGATTCACTGTAACAAAATAAAAAAATAAAAAATAATACAAGAATTTATGAACACCCACACATTTGTGCTTTCAACAAAATTTATTTGAAAAAAATTCGAACACCTTTTATAAAATAATCTTAGTTGACAGATTGTCACATCTTCCCCTCTGAGTAATCGGATTTCAAAGTTTTCATCAGACAGTGTTAAGTATAAATCTTTTATTTTATTATTCTGATTTCCATTTGTTTGACTTTATAATGTTTAATCACATACACGTATAAATCTAAATTTTATTTGCTCTGCAAAATTTTAATAACATAATTGATAAACATTTCTTAGTTATTCATGTTAATAAAAAAAAATAACATAAAAAAAACAAAAACAACTGAAGTGCATTTTGTGGTTTTCCTGGCGATTTAAAATATAATTTTAAACTTATATGTATGAGCGATGCAAAGTAAAACAAACCCGTAGCTTCCTAAATTGTATTTAATGATTTCCGCCAGTTTATTCTTCAAAAGAATTTGAAAGTTGTTCGTAGCTGAACTTGCTTAACGTACATAAACCAAAAAACAATAATTTAAAGACCGTTTTATATTCAAGTGTAATTATTGATGACTTGGTGCATATGACAAGGCAAAACATCTGCCGTTGTGTCGGTTGTAAATAATACAATATTATTTATATAAAATATACCATTAAAAGAAATACAAAGCAAGTTTGAGCTCGCATGGTGCACCGTACATTTTGTAATGTATTAGATTGTTCGGTCGCCTTATTGCATAGTGCCCCGAAGATTATTTCAATTTTTGAGTTGTTTTGCCTGACCACAAAATCTCTATTTGGAATGGTTTATATCCCACTGACCTTTACACTGTTTTCCTTTTATTCAGCCCTATATTAGAAACTAAATTCATTTATGTTTGATGGATATTTGATTCCAGTACAAATTCCCTGTAGATGCCGAGTACAATAAAGTACATGTTATATCAGAAATAAATGCACGAAACCGTAGCAACAAAGACAGAAATGATGAAACCGGAGTCCCATTAATCTAGTTATTATATAAAACAAAATCCACAACAAATATAATAACATGTTAAGTCCTAGAATGCAAATACTCATCTACTTATACTCTATTCAGTAGTAAAGATTACTAGTAGTATACAAAGTAGAACAAACATATATCGACAATTTCGAAGCAGATAGTTGGATGGACTTTAAACACATAAAGGGATAAGATGCACATATGTGACGCCCTAATATGATTACTGTAAAACAATTTAAGCAGAAATACCAACGGTCTAATCTATATAAAAAAGAGAAACAAGAGACAATTTTTTAACTACACCAACAGCAGGCTCCTGACAGGTGAATAGAAATGCAGCGGCTTAAATACTATATATTAATAAAAATAATAATATGTAAGACTAGTGTCAAAAAGCCAACTCTTACCTGGGACAAAATGGCGTTAAAAGAATAAAACCACTAACTCAGGTCCGGTCGGAAAGAACATACAAGAAAGTAGTTCATATTTTAAACAAAATAGTTCCTACGCATACATTATCTTTGTCAATACCGGGTATATTTGGTTAGTTGTGGTGACAAAGGAAAGATTGGGGTCTTGTTATCACGTTAGAACCCGTGTTGAAAGATTTATTTGAATTATAAAGAAGTACTTAGTATGTGAAATTTTGATAGAAGGTCGCATTTGACCTGTTGTTCAGATCAGAAGTTCCTGGAGAAGAAACCTCCGGGAACCAGTACGCTCTAATATGCAATTGATTTTTTCAGCAAACGTCAGGATAAGGTACAGTTTTGACATGAAATAAGTGCCACTTTATTTGAACTTAGGACAAAGTAGCCATTAATGCTTAAAATTGCAGAATTTAACATAGAAAGCAATGGGGTTATTGGGTTTATTCCACTTTATTGGGGTGTAAAAGCGTTGACCGTAGTACATTTTGTATGAAGCGCCGCTTCATTCTAAAAATGTACGCACGGTCAACGCTTTTACAACCCCATGAAGTTACAAAAAGAAACATTCAATACTTATAATTACATTTTTTAGCTAGCATCATGAAAACACGATTTTTATCGAGTTTTTTTATTTAATTTACCTATGCACTTTAATGTGGGAACTTGTGTCATCATGAATGATAAATTTTATTGTGTAATGCAATTGACTAATGCCCGCGTCACACTGTCCCGATTTTTATATACGATGGACACCCGAATGCGAAAATTTTAAGTTCGTACGAAGTTGGTCCCGATCTCGTTAAAATACCAAAAAGTGACCGAAGCAAGTACGATGAATAACGAAGTCTATACGATGGTGCCGAAATTATATACGATAGCAAAAGATGGACATACGAAGGTTAATCGAAGACGGGTATTTAAGATTCATATCTCAGCCGAAGCCTTCACGATGGATCACGAAGGCTACACGATGGATTACGATGATGGCGCGATAGCCATACGATGTCTTAAAGACGCCGTGTACAGCTTACGATGCATTTAAATAATATGCCGAAGGCATCACGCGTTTTAAATTGTTTGATCAATATTGAATATATATTATATTTGACTTTAAAGTTCAAAGGTCAAGGTCACAGTGGCAGTTGTAATACAAGGCAATATCACCCTTGTGGACACTCTAAAACCAATATGCTTCAAAAGATGTTAACCACATTTGGTATATTGTTCCTCCTTGTAATGATCTGACATTTTTTACGTTCAAGGCCAAAGGTCAAGGTCATGCAGATGGACTTGTTTTTTCTCCTTGAAATAGCATAATACACAGGAAATTGGTTGCTCATTTTTTTACCTGCTGGTTCTAAAGACAATATTAAAGGTATTTCCAGTTACTGAATGTTTTGGTTGATTTCTAAAAAAATAGTTTATCAAATATGCATATTGAATTTACCATTTTCTGCATGTGTCATATACAAATATAGTGTTCATATTTGTCCCCAATATGTTACATACGAGGGGATGCCATGCTCGGCATTGCCTTTTTTGAACTGTAAAATGTGTGCACTAGTCTGAATAATCACCCATAATTATGCCCATGTTTACTGATCTATCTTAAAGGTAAGGTAATGGGTTCGTTGATCCCTTTTATTCAAAAAGAGCTCTTTCCAGGAGAATATCATAATAATATAGACAAAAGGAAGGATGTTGGGAAAGCAACAAATGCGGCAAAATATGACATATAGAAAACAAAATGGTTATGGAGTAAACATTTGTGTGACAACAACTCAGACGATACATAAAAAAATCAGAATAATGAAGAAAAAGTTGGTTTCCCTATATACGTGTACCTGCAGTGTTGGTGTACGAGGCGCGTTTATGATTTTCATTATGTTACTTGATATGAAAAATTGACAAAAAATAATATTTTACTTGTAAAAGTAAATCCTGAGCCTGTAATAGCTGCTCTTCTTGTTCCATTTGAATTAATAGAAACAACGCTGTCGCCTTTCTTGTTCTCATAGAATCAAATGATATGCGCTCCATGTTTTGTGAACATCTTTCTTAACTGTTGCATTAGACTGACCAGTGCATATCGCGCATGGCACTTTAAATGTATTTTAGCGCGAAAATTAACTTACATTTAGCTGGATTTATTGCCGTCGTAGTTCCATCTTGTCGCCTTCGTACTTTTATTCGATGGCAACACGACGGGATTACGAGGTCTTCACGAAGTCGTGTTGCCATCGTAAGACCTTCGGGTAGCTTCGTGATTCATTCGTGTAGACATCGTAATGTCAAAACTGCCCGATGGAAACGATGGAAACACGAATGCAATACGATGTTCAAAGATGCATTCCCGGTGACATTACGATGGTGAGGATGGTGATACGAACTCAATACGAACCCTCAACATCGGACGCACCTTCGGGGAATTTTTAACATGTTAAAAAATTTAGAACCCTTCCCGAAGTTGTCCCCGAAGACTAGAAAAAGTGGCCGATGGTTCTACGATGGTTAAAGATGGCACTACGAATAGCCCGATCTGGATACGATCAGTCCCGATTTTGAAAATTTCCATAATCGTGTTGCCATCGGCGTAAAAATCGGGACAGTGTGACGCGGGCATAAGGAATAACGCGAAATTGCAATGTAGCCAATCAGAATAACGTATTATAATGAAACATACATATAATGTCATTATACCTAAATAAAACAACGTACACAGGTAAATTTGAATATAATAATTTGGTTGTCGTTGTTGTAGTGAAGAAAGTATACTGTTCAATCGTGTTATCCCCTTCAGATTGCACGCTGATTATTTTTCAAAAAACGGTACTCATTGCAATTAACACCAAAAGGGCATTTTATTTTGAAAATATTTTGAAAAGGCATTTCAATGTGTCAGTAGTATCTAGCGAATATAGTACACTAGTCAAAACATCTTTTTTTTATTTTCACACGAAAGTCTGTAACCAAGGGTTTCAGCAGTAATGCATTCAAAAGCTTTAAAATGACATCTCCGTCGATTAATATTAACAAAAGAATATATCGATGGCAGGCTGTTACATTTGTGATTATAGTAGTTATCAAAAGTACAAGGATTATAAATTAGTACGCCAGACGCGAGATTCGTCTACATAAGACTCATCAGTGATGTTCATGTGAAAGTAGTGATAAGAATATATAACAAGTACAAAGTTGTAGGCATAGTTCTCATCAAAGGAACGTAAACATTTTAATTAACTTTACAATTCTGCAATACAGATAAATAGGTTGTTTAGGTTGAAAGCAATGCAACTTAACCAGGTCAAAGTCACGTTGAGTCTTATAAATTGTCGATCTAAAAAAAGCTATTTTCAATTGCAGTGTTCTTCATTTTAATCAACCTCTTCTGATAATTCTTTTATTGTCAAATCAAAATAAATTGATAATATGGTATTATTTTTAAATTGTTATCATTTTATGTATCATTGTTATATTATAGTTCGTTTCTGTGTGTGTTACAATTTAACGTTGAGTCGTTTGTTTTCTCTTATTTTTTAGTGTAAATTGACATTGCGATAAGACGTGTCACGGTACTTGTCTATCCCGAATTCATGCATTTGGTTTTAATGTTATATTTGTTATTCTCGTGGGATTTGTCTGATGCTTGGTCCGTTTCTGTGTGTGTTGCATTGTAGTGTTGTGTCGTTGTTCTCCTCTTGTATTTATGCGTTTCCCTCAGTTTTAGTTTGTTTTTTGTCCATGTATTTATGAGTTTGAAGAGCGGTATACTACTGTTGCCTTTATTTACAGTAAGATTACAAATACCAGTTTGCAACGGTACATAAAACAAAGCAAAGGCTAATATAGTTATAGCTCATTTGTTATATAAAAAAAGAGACGAAACATCCAGGAAGCCATAAAAACCCACAAGTCTCACAACAATAAACAAAACCATGACCAAATAGAAAAACGATGAAATAAACTCATCATTGATACCAGGATTAAATTTTGTAGTTGTGCCAGACAAGCTTTTCGTCTACAAAAGACTCACCAGTGACGCTCGAATCCAAAAAAGTTAAAAGGTCAAATAAAGTACGAAGATGAAGAGCATTTGCTGTATCAATATTAAGGAAAATGTGTTGATAATAAACTCATCATAGATACCAGGATTAAATTTCGAATTCACGCTAGACGCGCACGTTTCGTCTAAAATGAAATATTGAATACTTGCTTAATATTAATAAATACTTCATAGTTATAATTATATTATCTTCACAGAGTAAAATTTCTACATTACTTTCCTTTTCAATAAAAAGAACAAAGACAGGAATCTAATAAAAAAGAAACTGTATTTATTTAATTTTTCATATTTACTAGATGTGTGAAGAGCGCCTTGACAACATTTATGTCGGCAATTAAGTTTATCGACAAGTAGTAGGTATTATTATAGGCACCAGTTGTGCACCTTCAATTTCAGATTTAATCTTGTTCTGTTAGGAATCCCAGTTTATGAACAAAATCTGTAAAAATTCGTCTTAATTTTATTATATTGTAGATTCACAACACGTTTTGTTAACTCGATGATATATTTCGTTAAATAATCAAGAATATTCAGCCGAAAATTTCCAAAAGGAACTTCCATTAAATAAAACAATTTATTTGCAACAATTACTGGACTTATTAATATTATTGGCGATTTCCCCCTATTTGTATCTCGTAATTTTCCTTTTGACATCGTCCTACGGTGTTAATATATATCAACTCGTTCGCTATGTCTGTGTCTTAAGAGATGTTACGGATTTCAAAGTGCGCAAACAATAAAAACAACAACACGTTATAAATTAAATGCGTCCGAAGATCATTTCAGGATTAACCCTAATCAGGAACGCACAAAGCCGAATATTTAAAAGCCAAGGATAGATCAAACCTAAACAGTTAAAGAACTATATACATGTAATAAAAAAAATTAAATTAAAATCCATCTAAGACCAACTTTTCCTGAAGGAGTTGAAACCTTATTTTTTTCTGTAATTTCTACATTATCACATTATCCGGGATTTCGTTTCCGCAAATTCTTAAATGGAAATGAGTTGTCTTTTTTTTTAAATCTCTTTGGTCTATACCTTCTCCCTTTATTTGAAATTTCAAAGAAAACAAAATTGCTGTAAGGTTCCATCCAGTCCTTCGCAATGTCCGAAATCCTAAACAATTACACGTTTATATTTTGCATATAAACCAAAAAAACTCGTCCGTACAAATTCAAAAATTACAAACCTACCCTCATCGGTCCGTGTAACACTTATCAATTCAAAGTTTTAAAAAGTTTTCAAATTTTAGATTTTTGGAATTTTGATCAAAGTTTTAAAATATCAAAATTCCAAATAGTGTAAAAGTTTAGATATTTTGAAATTTTAACCAAATAATTAAAATATTAAAATTCTAAATATTGTTTTTTAATTTGATAGTTTAAAAAATTTAAACAAACTTTAAAAATACTAAACCTATTGTGCAATTTTGATTATTTCACTTTTTGAAAGTTTGATTTTAAATTTTTGATTAAGATATCAAAAAATAGAAAGGGGCGAAATGAAGGGGACCTGTAAACACGGCTCCGTTTCTCAGTAAAGAATAAATAGCACAAAATATATCAAATCATTTTTAATTACAAAATAAATAATTAAAAGAAGTGTTTTTTATAAAACATATTATACATCACACCAGTATCCTGAAATTTTAAGGTTGGGCATCTTTTTAAAAACCATAACTAGTTATCAAAGGTACCAGGATTATAATTTAGTACGTCGCCAGACGCGCGTTTCGTCTACACAACTCATCAGTGACGCTCATATCAAAATATTTATAAATGAAGGCAACAGTAGAATACCGCTGTTCAAAACTCGTAAATCGATGGACAAAAAACAAATTCGGGGTAACAAATAAAACTGAGGGAAACGCATTAAATATAAGAGAACAACGACACAACATTAAAATGTAACACACACAGAAATGGACTTAGCATTAGACAAAATCCGATGAGAATAACAAATATAACATCAAAACCAAATACATGAATTTGGGATAGAAAAGTACCGTGACACGTCTTATAGTAATGTGAATTCAAACTCAAATATAAGAGAAAACAAACGTCACAACGTTAAAATGTAACACACACAGAAACGAACTATAATATAACAATGGCCACATTCCTGACTTGGTACAGGACATTTTTTAAATAAAGCCAAACAAGTACAAAGTTGAAGAGCATAAACCGGCATTACATAGGTTGATTTAAATCGCTAATATAAGGTAAGCGTTTGAGATAAATAATTCAGAGCTATTTGGTGTCCCCAGTGCCCAACATTTAGAAGTAACAGTGAAAACTGACCAACTCCCATGAGGCCAAAGAGTATTAAAAGAGGGACGAAAGATACCAAAGGGACAGTCAAACTCATAAATCTAAAACAAACTGACAACGCCATGGCTAAAAATGAAAAAAGACAAACAGAAAAACAATAGTACACATGACACAACATAGAAAACCAAAGAATAAACAACACGAACCCCACCAAAAAATTAATTGTCTTTTTGACGTTCCTGATAAAGGTAGATCCAGAAAAAGCGCTTTGGTCGCATGCAACTTTTAAACGTTTTTTATAATGTATTGCCTTTTATGATTGATTTCAGGAATATGACAGTTGTTGTCCATTCGTTTTTATGTATTTTATTCTTTGATTTTGCAATTTGATTACGGACTTTCCGTTTTGAATTTTCCTCGGAGTTCAGTATTTTTGTGATTTTACTTTTTTCCAAGTGATGATACGGATGGAATACTTAATTTTTGGTGTCGCAATGAACGTTGTGCTAGGCGTGCTTCAGCTGGCCCCTAAATAGACAAAAAGTAAACTGGTTCATTGATGGTTCTATGACAGTTCAGTGATAATAGACGTCATACTAAACTCCGAAAAATAAGAATGCACTAAAATTAAAATCATACAAGACTATTAAGGCCAGAGGCTCCTGGATTAGGACAGGCGCACAACCCTCCCCCTATATCTCTAGCCAATGCAGAATAAACAAACACACAGCAATACGCACAGTAAAAGAAATCCAAGTCCTATGTCAGAATAGGAAACAAAAGAACTAATCTAAATGACAATAGTAATAAATTAACAAAGGACTTCTATATATAAAGCTAGCAGTTACTAACATATGCCAGCTCCAGACCTCAATTAAACAAATTGAGAGATTATATGTCTTCATCCTATGAATGACAAGCACAATCCCTCCCTGTTGTATTTATTGCTAATTTGTTCCTGAACATTCATGAAATATTTGTCACTGGCTACCAAAATTCGATAACTTAATATAGGTTGTTTACATATAAATTACAAAGAAACTTAGGATTAAACTCCCTCGGGCAAAGTAGCCCTTATAGATGGTTTTTGATATGTTTAACTTCACTTGTGCAAAACATCTCTTCAATTGTTTCGGTTCTTATATTTACTTGACTTTAAAATATTCAGTTTTTAGCGTTCCGTAGGTGAATGCTTTACTTAAAATTCAGCGTTTTCCGTTCTGGTTTTTCGAGAGAGGCCAAAAATGGAAAAATCCATCATGCAGCTGATAGTGTTGGACTCTCTTTACACGCCCCATTCTGACTGGGCGTACATGTGTTCTTTTACTTTGCTCACAGTTGATTGTCGTACGATAACATGCACAAAAAGATCTTTTCAACATCTCTCGACACCGACCAATGACACCTACAGTTTACAGGTAAAATGGATGGGTCGTCTAAAAGACAAAAACCATCATGATTATCAATACGTAACATATTGGATTGACGGTTATATACTGTCTTGACTATATAGCTTCAGAATATATGTCAACCAAATAAATAAATAAATAAATATATGTTTCTGTCATATAATATTCTTATTTTGTATGTATTTACACGACATTTCATGTTGAATTGATTAAAACAAATACAGCACCCCTTCTGCATCCTGATCCGCATTCTCTTCAATTTTATGATCATATGAGTCTTATACCAAATATTTGCCGCATGTAAATAACGATTAATTTTTTGGTGTAAAAGCTTTTATGAAATTTTCCAAAATTCATGAAAAATAATTACTGGACGTACGTCCGTATCACACTTGTGGACACGACCAAATTGGTATTTTTTCAACCGATCTTCACCTTAGTTGATGTACATATTCAATTTTTTGAGGGATAATTACACATGTTGATTTTGAAGGTCTAAGGAAAATATCACATCTAATTTTTTTTATCAATGGCGGACTTCTCCGCTTCAAGATATTTTGTTAGAGTTGATGTTTTTCATAATAAATTTTGAAAAAAAATATAATTGACTTCTCATTTTATTGTTACAACATCTTAAGCAGTGCATTTTTTTTACATACCTTCGTATGGAATTTATATTTCAAGTTGTCAGTTTATATTATAGAGCTTATTGACATTGCAAAATCAATATGGACAGTGCTAAGCAGGGGTTTGGAGACCAACGGCTGATTTCCCGAAAACAACATACCTTGTCCCTTCGTCATAGTGTCCTTCCCCTGTTCCTGAAAATGACCTTCGGGTTTCTTACTAGAAGTTGATCAAATTCCGTTGATTTTATTTATACACTGTCATTGCTATATTTTGTTTTGTTTTCATCGGGTCAGAATTTATTTCTCTATATCCAATTTCCGGAACAAAGTTTTGGACCTTTTTCAAGTTTTTTCGTACTTATTTTTTTTGTATCTCATCTATGACCATGCATAAGGGAGGTTTTCAATCAAAATAGGGAGAAATAATCCGCTGCGTTTCCATGAGGACTGTGTTCTTCTTAGAGACAAAGTTTATCCAAATCGTCATCCTTTAGTTACACCTCAAATTAATCGTAAGCCATAATATTTGAGAGAAAGAGCAGAAAATGTAATCGCGTGATTGGTGAATACAGAATTCAAGTAGAACACCAAATTGGTGAATTGAAAATATACAAAGTATTCAGTAGATTTTGAAGGCACACAAGGCCAAAACTAACAGACATTGTGTAAACAAATGCCGCCCTTGTCAACAGACATAAAACATTGTTTAATTAAATATCAACTACAATTAAACATTCTTAAGTTTGTTTTTTTCATTTTCCAAATTCCACCAGGACAGCTAGAAGCTCAACGTCCAAAAAGATGAAATGTGACTAAGTCCATAATTTTTCTTTTCATTTATTTTTTATTTTTGAGACGACCCCAAACATTTTACCTGTCGTAGTCGTTCTCAACTGTAGGCGTCGATAGATGTTGAAAAGGTTTAATAACAAATACGGAATGATATCCCTTAATACAAAAAAAATCCCTATTTGATTTATTTGCTATTTAAAAACAGTGGTTGATTTAGGGCCCCTAATAGAGCTACGTATATGATAAATGCATATACTTTTTACAAGCATCAGTCTAAACGTTGTCTAAGGGAGCAATCATTTAACTTCAAAGGTGGTGATATGGTTGTTTTGTCGAAGTGAAAAAATAAATTTCGCGCTAAGCGCTATTACAATTTTATTAAATTTTTCATCGCTATAAATTAAATTATTTGGTTCAAAATTTAACACTATAAGGCATGGGGAAAATCTGGATTCAGAATACATTTTTTTTATCCTTTGCTTGCATAGAATATTTTTTTTCTTCATCAAATTGGGGATAAGATTAGTTTTATGTAAACTATTACTGAAGCCCCTCGTGGAAGTATCCAAGTAAAAAAAAGTGTCACTTTAGTGACAATATTTATATATCGTATTCCCAAAAAGATTATCATTTATTGCTGATATAAACTTTTGAAAACAATTTTCAATTTTCAAAATGCCAACACCTTCAAATGGATAATTTGGCGCTTGGTGTACAGCTGCAACTATTACATAAATATGAAAGCTGAAAATAATGTTTATGGTATACGTTTATATGATATGAATGTGTTCAGCTCTTACAAAACCAGAACGATAAGTTGGATATTAACCTTTACTTTATTTAGCCTTGTTATACGCCCGTCAACATGTTGACGGGACGTATTATGGTATACAAATGTCCGGCGTCCACATGTCGCACCGTAACTTGGGAAGCGCTTATCCAAATTTCATGAAACTTTATATAGTTGTTTCTTATGATGGTCAAACGATCTGTATACTTTTAGGTGAAAATAGGATTTAAACTTTTTGAGTTGCCGGACATTATAACTAAAACAGGTGTTTGTATTTTTCACATATCGCGCTGTATCTCAAAAACCGATTTCTGATTATTGCTTTAAACTAATAATATTAATCCAAAGATCTGTATACTTTTTGGTGATGAATGATTCAAAATTTTATTTTAGAGTTATTGAGTTTTTTGTAAAAAAGGGGGGTGGATTTTCACATGTCGCGCCATATATCTCATTAACGATTGAAGATTATTGCTTAAAACTTTACGCACTTCTTAGTTATATTAAACTTAAGATCTGTATACTTTTTGGTGTTTTTATTTTAGAGTAATTGAGGTTTTTTCACATGTCACGCTGTATCTCAGAAACTATTTATGATAATGGCGCAGCTGTTTATTTATTTTATTTGGACTTTATTTATTGACCTTTTTTAAAAGATATCAAAAACCTCCTACATTCCAGACTAGCACAACGTTCATGGCGAGGCTAAGAATTCAGTATTCCTACCGTACCAATACCTAGATCTGAAATCATTGATACAAGGCAATGTATGATCGTCATGTAATCGATAAAAAATGAAAACAAAATGTTAAAACTTTTAAGACCGAAGCGCTTTTTTGATATATTCATCTGCCAACATGATTGCAGAAAGTAACAAGTCGTAGAGAAAAACAGAAAAAATTGAAATCAAATGAGATAATATACAACGTGTATTGAGCCATTTTATTGCTTAAAATTCAGTAGAAAATATATATACCTAACCATACTTTTTCCCTACTGCGAGTTGGTAATTTTTTTACTGTTACTCATAAAATATGGGTGCTGGGAAAACCAGCAAGTAAAATAGTCATTATCAGAGCCGTGCATCTCGTTTTAAAATGAATTCTCTTCATTTGAGAAATATTTATTTTGTTATCCAATTTTTCACCGCTTATTACTGTCTGCCTGTGGTTTCATTTCATACATTTACTTTCAATTATCAGTATGTTTTCATTTTATTTTGTTTCGTTCCGCTTTAATTTTGTTTTGCAGTTTTACAGGTACCCCTCTTTTCGCCCCTTTTCTATTTTTGATGTCTTAATCAAAAATTTAAAAAAATCAAACTTTCAAAAAGTGGAATTATCAAAATTGCACGTTAGGTTTAGTATTTTTAAAGCTTGATCAAATCTCTAAACTATCAAACGTAATACGATTTTTAGAATTTAAATATTTTAATTATTTGGTTAAAAAGTAAATTTCAAAACTTTTACACAATTTGGAATTTTGATATCTTAAACTTTGATCAAAATTCCAAAAATCCAAAATTTCAAAACTTTTAAAACTTTGAATTGTTACACGGACCTTCTTCAGAAACTTAAGTTCTTCATATTTAGAATGAAATTAATTAAACACAATAATTACATTCCAGAATTCTGGATTGTAATTCAAATTTGGTATCAGGATGATGAAATTATTCACAATTATGGAAAGAAGAACATTTAATCGTCGACTAATCTACTGAGCTGTTTTTCTAAAACTCTTTGAAGTATAAACTGACGAGTGTCAACTGCATGAATGAATTTATAAAGCATATACATTGTTATTGAACATTTGTACAAAAAGCTGGTGTTATTTTAGCGAGTGAAAGGCTTTTGCAACTAATTTGAACTGGTAAAAAAGATTAGTAGATATAGTAATGTGTAACAACAGTAATAAGAAAAATTTAAAATTGAGAATGGAAATGGGGAATGTGCCAAAGAGACAACAACACGAACATAGAAAAAAAACAACAGCAGAAGGTAACCAACAGGTCTTCAATGTAGCGAGAAATTCCCGCACCCGGAGGCGTCCTTCAGCGGGCCCCTAAACAAATATATACTAGTTCAGTGATAATGAACGCCATACTAATTTCCAAATTGTTCACAAGAAACTAAAATTAAAAGAATACATGACTAACAAAGGCCAGAGGCTCCTGACTTGGGACAGGCGCAAAAATGCGGAGGGGTTAAACATGTTTGTGAGATCTCAACCCTCCCCCTATACCTCTAGCCAATGTAGAAAAGTAAACGCATAACAATACGCACATTAAAATTCAGTTCAAGAGAAGTCCGAGTCTGATGTCAGAAGATGTAACCAAAGAAAATAAACAAAATGACAATAATACATAAATAACAACAGACTACTAGCAGTTAACTGACATGCCAGCTCCAGACTTCAATTAAACTGACTGAAAGATTATGATTTTATCATATGAACATCATGTTCTGAAGTGTAGTGTAACGATATCGCCTCGTCTTAATTATATTTAGTGTTGGGGTTGCGACTTGCTCATGAACAAATACACATCTTACGTTAACGACATGGCTCAAGTAGGATATACGGTACTATAGTTCCGGCTTTTGCAATAAATTAATACGCGTATGTATTCATGAATAATAAAGTTAAAACTGTTTAAATTTTACATTAAACTGAAATAAATGAGTAATTTACAGGTTGACAAGTCGACAGGTTGACAAATTTAAAAACGTTATGGTTGGAATAAGTGGTTGACAGGTTGACAAGTCGACAGGTTGACAATTTAAAAAATGTTATGGTTGAAATAAGTGGTTGACAGGTTGACAAGTCGACAGGTTGACAGATTGATCAGTTGATAATTAAATATAATAACAAGTAAGTTATGGTTGACAAGTTGACAAAATAACAGATTGACAACTTCAGAGAATTTATAAAGTGTAAAATAGTATTATTAGTGACTGGTAGACAGATCGACAAGTCGACAGGTTGACAATTTCATTTTGAGAAATGTAAAATGTACAAATGGTAAACAGATTGACAGCGAACAGATATAAAAGTTACAAGTCAATACTTGTAAAAAAGATTAAAAACTGAAGTTAATTTTATTTTACTTAATGGATGATGTACTTTTATTTACTTGTTTAATTGTAAAATTAAACCCATCAACCTGTCTACCTGTCGATCTTAACATTTGTCAACCTGTCAAACCTGTCAACTTGTCGACCTTAACATTTGTCAACCTGTCGACCTTAACACTTATCAAACTGTCAACCTGTCGACCGTAACACTTGTCAACCTGTCGACCTTAACACTTGTCAACCTGTCAACTTTTAAACTTGTCGACCTTTAAAGTGTCAACCTGTCGACCTGTCAGTCTGTCAATTTATGTTCATATAAACCGATTTACTTCTAAAGTTAAACCGATTTATTACTCTGTTCTTCCGAAGGAACTACAGTACCGTTTATCCTACTTGACCCAACGACATTTAATAAAAGAGAGCGTAAAACAAAAAGGCGTTTCTGGACATCACTTGTATAAATCCGTAAAACATATAAACTGAATTACACATATACATAAATATATAACAGTAATTCTGACAAAAAAGTATGCGCTTAATGTCCATTTTGCACTTAGTATAATTAGTTTAAGATAGATGAGAATGTTGGTGTTTAACGTCTGAAAAAAAGATGAATATCAGAATGAGAATATGTTAATATGATGTCAAATAAACCCGGTTTTATGTTGTCATTTCGGTGTTGTATTTGACATAGCCATTAAAGTGCGAGGTTTGGCGTGCCACAAAACCAGGTTCAACCCACCATTTTTTCCTTTAAAAATGTCCTGTACTAAGTCAGGAATATGGCCATTGTTATATTATTGTTCGTTTCTGTGTGTGTTACATTTTAACGTTGCGTCATTTGTTTTCACTTATTTTTCAGTGTAATTTCACATTGCGATAAGACGTGTCACGGTACTTGTCTATCCCAAATTCATGTATTTGGTTTTGAGGTTATCTGTGTTATTCTCGTGGGATTTTGTCTGATGATTGGTCCGTTTCTGTGTGTGTTACATTTTAGTGTTGTGTCGTTGTTCTCCTCTTCTATTTAATGCGTTTCCCTCGGTTTGGGTTTGTTACCCCGATTTTGTATTTTGTCCATGGATTTATGAGTTTTGAACAGCGGTAAACTACTGTTGCCTTTATTGTACTCTATTAATAATTATATTGAAATTAAATGTGTAAGATTGAGCATGTTACTAAATCAAGCTTTCAATTAAAACACGTTATTTTTTTTTGATACCCAAACAGTATAATTCAAACAAATCTTGTAACGCAAGACAGTATTAAACCAAATATTTGATTGGACTAATATCTGAAAAAATATAGAGCTCTTGATGGTAAATTTTAAAGAATTGATTTTTATGACAAACACGTTTTAAATGATAAAATTTTTTAATTTCGAGTTTCAATATAAATTTTTCTCTTCTTAAGATATTATAGTGCTG